>JAHWFP010009505.1:17710-37310 GCA_023313725.1 Lithobius niger
TGGTTTAAAAATCGATAACCAATAGTTCTTTAATAAATAACATATTTATATCAAGGTTGGGACGTCAAGCTAACTCGTATTTAATTAAAACGTTTGTGTTTTGTGAAAAGTCATTCCATTTTAGTTTACTGAGGGTGGAGTGGTTGGTAGACGACGAGTCGTTTGCGTCCGTTTGTGGGAGATTGGGCAGCGTCGTTTCGCCGTATTTCACGCTAGCCAGGTCGCTTGTGTTTTCGAAGCTTTTCGGAGTGATAGAACTTCGATAAAAGGCTGCAGGGATAGAATGACATTCTGGGAAGGTATGTAATTCATTTTGAGCGTTTGTAATTTGAGAATTGTTTAAAAACTAGGTAATAGGGTAGCGATATGAATGAAGGTCGTTGCATTTTAGTTTGCGGAGGGAGGGGGACGGGGGAGTTAACGCAGCGTGAATGGCTTAGATATTGGCCAGACGTATAAGAGTTTGCAGGGATGGGATTTCATTCCTTTTAAGTAATTAAGTTTTGTGCGTTTTTATTGCGTTACGTTTTTCTTTTCACGATGTAATTTGGTCGTTGGTGTGTGTTCCCGGTCGCGTGATCCGGAAGTGTCAAAAGTGTGGGTTATTGGCAAAAGTGTTGGTTATCGGCAAAAGTGTGAGATAACTTGATAACCCACACTTTTTGCGATGACGCACACTTCCGGTGTTGGTTAACGGGATTAAACCAACGGAAATTTAGCATGGCATTGAGTTAGCGTGACGTCACAGCCGTGGTATAAAGTAGGATTAAACAACGAATCTGCCAAGTTTAAACACATCGGTGCCATAGACCTGCGATTGCCTAATGAAGAAACTGGAAACTACGAAAAAGGAAACTGGAGAACGGCGCTACAAGAAAAACTATACGTACTTTCTTCAACAAACATTATTGGAATATTACAGTCCTGAACTGTGTACATTGTAGGAGTTGTGTTGTTAATTCAAAATTGTTTTTATTGTTTTATTAAATATTTCTTGTAAAAAAATTAAAACAAAAATATTTAATAAATAAACCATTTTTTTAAATTCAATTCATTCTTTTTCCCGAACTTCTTATCGGTTTATGGAAAAATCATAATTTTCTAAGTTTATGTTCTTTTTTCTCGAGGATGTATGATTTTTGTTTTGTATACAGATGTGTTCACATATAATAATAATAGTTATGTATGATGTGTACCAGATTTAAGATATTTAGAATAACTTTCTGGTTTCAGTGACTGTTTTACTGGTTGTGTGACAATAATTAATTTACTACAATTGTATAAGTCTGGTACAAAATCTTTACAATGACGCAGGTTAACACAACAAAATGTTAACTCTAGGTATTAGCATTTCTGAGAAAAAGGAACACGCATATTATGCGAAATTTTCTCCGTATAGAAGACCAGTGGGCAGCTCTGTTAATAGTTTTTTTTAAATTATTTTGCAGGCCATTGCACATGTTCAAGAAAAGAAGTTTACAGTCACGGTAAGAAGACGACTAATGCTTTATACTCAGAAGTAACACAGAGAAGATAATCTCGTATGAAAAAGAAATGAGAACAGTTCGTAAGGATTGAGCAAGCTGAAATGTTACGTCTACGCCAAAAGTAAGAACTTTAAAAAAATCAGATCACTGCGATCTTCAGCAGCCGGTTTTTTTTTGGCCCGCAACCTGAACCCTGAAAATCCTAGGCCCACCTGCAATAGACTTACTACATGTGAGAAAAACTTTTTATTTCTGAGCTTGTGATTAGAGCTTGGAGTACTCTACCTGATGAAGCATTTTCGGCACCATCCAAGGACAAATTCCAAATGGTTCTGGACAATAATATGGCCTAACTATCTACCGTCCCAACACCCAAAAATCTTTCTTTTGTTGCCAGCTTTGCTGTGTTTGTGCTAAAGTGTATATCTTAAAGTAACTAAAACTAAACTAACTGCAAAGCGATAAGTGTTATTTGAGCTACACACAGAACAGTTGTTGTCAATAACGCAGAACTTCGGCAAGCCCCAATGGAGAACAAATTTAAATGTGAATCGTGTGAGTCAGTATTCACAGCATCTGGTAGTCTGCGTGATCATATGCGCATTCATACTGGAGAGAGGCCATATAAATGTGTTGAATGTGTTGCAGCATTTAAGCAAAAATCAACTTTAACGATGCACATGCGATTACATACCGGTGAAAAACCATACAAATGCAATGAATGTAGCAGATCATTTAACCAAACCTCATCTCTTCGAGCCCATACGTTGCGTGAGCACATAAAGGAAAAACCGTACAAGTGTATGGAATGTGATGGTGCCTTTATTTCAAGGGCAGAGCTAAAGAGCCATACTCGAACACACACAGGAGAAAAACTACCCCAAAAAATGTATAAGTGTAATGATTGTGGGCATATATGCACTTCAAGTAAATATTTGGAAGAGCACAAGCGTGTGCACACAGGAGAAAAGCCGTATAAATGTGATGAATGTGAAAGTGCATTTACTTCACAGACCGGTTACAAAAGACATTACGCAGTTTGTCATCAGGAAAAAGATTTAATGTGTAAGATTTGTCAGCGTGGACCTTACTCCGGAATGTCATTCAAGCTACATATGAAGGAATGTCACATGACACAAAAGCAGTATGAATGTGAAACTTGTCAGGAGCCTTTTCGGAAAATGCGATACCTTATCAATCATCGTTTACGAGTTCACATCAAAGAACGACCATTTAAATGTGACGAATGCGAAAAGACATGTTTTGACAAATCTGGACTGCTGATTCACAAGCGATCAAGACATTCATTAGAGAGACCTTACGTATGTAAATTTTGTGGTGTGTCTTACCCAGAGAAATCCCAACTGAAAAAACATATTATACGACAGTTAAGTAGAACGCATCAGGCAATTCCCCATTCCTAGCGTTCATTACATGGCATTGAACCAAGTTATTCAATAGTTGCGAGGGTACGAAAACCCCGAGATGACGTACACCAACTTTACAATTTTTACATTTTAAGGTAGTGTAATTCTTGACAATTGTTGTGAAATGTGAAGGTGTTGAGAGCTGCTCAATGTTGTTGGCCCTTTACCCATGTGCCAGATCGAGCATGACTGTATGTGTTACGTAATATTCATAACATTGTATAAAAACCAATGAGAAACACGCACACTAAAATTCTAAAACCATTGTATTTGCTGAAAGTTGACAGTATCAGCATCATGACCTAATCTGCGATTTACTAGCGTGTAGTTTTCCATAAGTAGTTTTTCATGCATATATCATTGTTTCAGCTATAATATATTATACACTATGATTCAGAAGTCCCGTCCACCCAACATAAAGTGATATATACTGGATATGAGTTGGTAATAACAACGTACTCGTAGGAAATTACCTATGACGATTCCGATGATGGTTCCCGAACTGACCTTGGCGGTCGTTTTTCAAGGTCATCCAAAATATATCTCTTAAACTATTCAAGAGATGGGCATAAAGTAAATTAGATAGTACTTATGGATTATAACGCAAGTCCAACAAAGAAAACAGAACTGAAATCGCGCCATAAACACGGAAGGTATTGGCAAAACAGTTTGAACACTGCAGGGGAGCCAACCATAGAGCAGTGATATGCCTAGAGGCCAAATACAGTTATTTCATAGCCTTAATTAGGTTGAAATATGTTTTGAAGCAAAGATTCTGCAGAAAATAAGCCATTCAACAAGAGTGGAACGAACTGAATCAGAAAATGGAGGCTTACTGAAAATGGACATCTAGAAGGTACCCATTTATTTTTCGATTTGAATACTTTTTTTTATTTTCCCCTTTTAACAATGCACATTGTTATTTCTTCTGGTTTCTTTAAACAATACTCCCTCTTAATTATATTGTATATCACTGTTTCATTGTTTGTATTGAAGTTACATTGTTGTCACTCGGGTAGGGTTGGTACTGCTGTTGCTAATTTCTGGGATGACAGCTTGGGTTTTTCTGATTTCCTTAAGTGATATTTTAAGTCTTCATTAGCGTCATATTCCGGATATACTCGGCTAATTCATTTTCGTAATGTTGAAGAAGACTCGCGGAGCATATATACGAAGATATGATCTCTATAGGCGCTAATTCTTACCTCATCATAACAATCAGTCCACCAATTTATTGAAAATTGGCGTTTGTTGCCATGAAGTAGTTGAAAGTTTTTCCCGACCCGTCACACCGTCCTTTAAGATGTGTCACGTGTCTTCCATTATGCCAAGAATCTCCAGGAGAGAGTAATCGGTTAATAGTTCAATCGATGAGCTGATAACTTGTAGCAGATTTGATGCGTTCAGATATTTTCCAAATTACCTGCCTCGCTCGCGCTTCCGCGCTCGCTGTGACTAAACATATAACATCAGAAACTACAACCAAAAACTTGTCCAGCCAGATATAATTTCCGTTTACTAATGTTCTGGTCGAAATCAGGTTTTCTTGTTGTCGACCGGCTACCACAATGGCGGACACCCGGCGCTCTTCCAGTGATGAAAACACACCAGAAAAAAAAAGAATATGCACGTTTTATTAACAATCTAAATGAAAACAAATTGTAACACATGCAAGAATGAATCTCGATTGTTGTCAAACGGTAAATAATTATAGATAATATATTCGTCTATAAGCTCCGCGCGTCATCTTCAACAGTTCCTTCATTTATGTGAACCAGTGGAGCTATCAAAGTGAACTACTAACGAATTTGTTGACGTTTGTATCTTTCCTTTGACTGGAGAGAGTTGGACGAACAGAGTTATGTTTGTAAAACATAAGCTTAACATTTAGTGTACCGTGACTTACCAAGTTGTGTGAGTAAAATCAGATCATGATGTACTTTTCGCCTTGCGTTTGCTCCTTACACTCAGTGATAGACCCACGGACCTCTAGATGTTATTTATATTGAAGGGTTGTACTCAGAATAGGGTGGGGTAACTGTTTAAGTTATGCCATGGCTCGACGACCAGCTCAGCCCCCTCTCTTCCCCTTTCAATTTCTCTGAAGAAAAATGAGAAAGATGCAAGATGGAATTCTACTCTCAAGACTCTTGAAGGAGAGTATTTAAAAGGACGTACTGTACTTCTCACCATGGGGTTATTATACAGTTTAACCGAACCATTCCAAATCACTCAATTTTGGTACTTACCGACGCAGATCTTCAACCTGTTCTCAATTCACGTAAAAAAATGGGGGAAATGGTTTTTTTTAGTTCTTTAAACACGTTTTTAGTTCTCCAAAAACGTTTTTAAACCACGTAAAACGATCGGCCCGGCCGTGCAGCGGCGGCCATGTTCTGGGATACAGAGTAGCACGAAAAGGTGACTTCGAGAAAATGGAAAGTAATGTTCCAAACTATGCTGCCTTGCTCGCGTTGCCTGCTTCGTCAGTTTAGGTGGAAAGGTTTTTGGAAAGGTCGCAACAAATTATTATTATTATTTTGGTTGCGGTTTCTAATGTTATGTGTTTAGCCGCAGCGAGCGCAGCAACGAGAGCGAGGCACATGAATTGGAAGACATGGGCATGAAGATCTTCGCCGGTTAGTAAAAAATTTGAGCGATTTGGAGTGGTTCGGTTAAACTGTATAATTACCCTCACATTCGAACATTCTGCGCAACATAACTTTTGCAACATTTACATAGGTTAGCGTGAATGTAACCAAACCATTTCTCACAAGACGAAAAATAGGAAAATTAATGGCATGGCAACATTTATACGCGTCTGAAGTAATGTTGTTAAACTGATCCACACAGGAAAGCCAACAGAGAGGAATCTACCTTTAATTATTGAAGCAAATTTATCAAAATATTTAGTTATACATTGAAAATAATTATAAATTTGAGAAGCACACTAATTTTTACTTAAGAAAATTGGAAGCCTATCAGTGAAGTTATATAAAATCAATTTTAAATACTCTTCATAAAAAAATTCTTTACTATGCATGGATTGAATGGGTCGCGTTTAAGATAATGCATCGAAATATATGGATTTGAACCTAATTATTTTGAATAATATGAAGCAGCCAAACTAAGGTTATTAAAATTAAGTTTAAAAAAAGATAAATTTGATTCAACTAACGAAATATATTATATTCATGAACTTGGTATCTTAGATATAGAAACAATGATTGTTAGAACTTAAAAAAAGACTATTACGTGTTTACTTCCTGCTAAAAATGCTTTATTAAATGACGAACAACATTACAATTAAAATTACTTTTTTTAGGAACACTTTGGAAAAATGAAATAGTAACCTAAAAATTATTGTTACTTAAGAATTCAATTTTTAAAAACAATTAAAGAATTGGTTCATATTCCTATTCCCCCTCTCAGATACCTAGTTTTTCTTAACTGTGTAATATTATTGTTTACGTAATTTAGAATTGTTCCATTTAGAATTGTTAAATGCTTTTTCTGTTTTGTTTTATAGCTGTTTGTACTATGTTGAAAATGATGATAGGTCTTTTTTCTTTGAATGCACTATATTGTTGTCTTGACTTCACAAACACAACAACACGATTGTATGAATAAATAAAAAAAAAAGTATAATATTGATGTACGAACGAGAGAAGTATTATACTGGACTAAATTTTGATATTGTTTGTCTGTGTATTCGTTTGGGAAACGTCAGTGTTTGGAATTCTGTTCTGATATTATCGAAATTTTATGACGAGGGAGTGTTGATAAATAAAATTCACAAATTCAAAGATGAAATTCTTACCTCTAATATTTTGAAGAGGGGGCGAAATTGGAGTAGAGCACAGGGCAGAAATCATATAAGTGAGCACAGAGCAGAAACCGTGTAAGTGGAGCACCGGGCAGAAATCATAAGTTTCTGTCCTGTGAATATAGAAAATAAACTAAAGTATTTTTTTCTCTCTCTTGGCCAGTAATTGTGATTTTATATGACTAATTACATGACTCATTTATATGACTAATTATTAAATTAACTCCTAATTATGTAATGTACATAATTAAGATCGTAAATTAATGCAGATCCGCACAAGTTTTTAAGTAAACTTCGAGTCATTCAACAAAATGTTCATTATTTTGAGTTGTATCCATGGTTGATTGTTACATAATAATAATAATAATAATAATAATAATAATCTTTATTATACTTACTGCACGAAACTCAAAGAGTTTGTATGTGCCAGATACATTGTATATTATTACAAAATCAATAAAACAGTTTAAATTGCATAAATTGGTTAGTAAGTTTTGTTATGTACAGAATATTTACAATTGTTAGTCATCACATACATAGCCTTATTTACAAATCACATTTCAAAATTAATAGTATTTATTTCTCTGACAGCAGCCATTTTTTAATTTCTTTTTTCATAGTATATTTGCAGTTAATTTGTCGTAGATTTTCAGGTATTCTGTTAAAAATGTTTGGTATTAAAAATGGAAGATTTCTTTTCCCATATGAGTTTGTCCATAATGGGACTTTAAGCCAGTTATTATTTCTTCTTATATTTCTGGTAACAGGTATTTTAAATTCGTTTTTAAAATAATTTTGCGTTATAATTCCATATTCAAAGATTTGCTTAAAGTTCAAAATATTGTTTTCTTTCATAATTTCTCTTGTTTTTTTGTTTTCCGATTTGCTAAAAAGGACTTTTACTGCTTTATTGAGTACTTTCTGTAATCTTAAAATCAGTCCATTAGAAGTTGACCCATAGATGTTACTAGCATATCTAATTTGTGATAAAATCCAAGCTTCAAATAAAATTTTCTTAGTCTTATTACTGATTAAATGTTTAACTTTGTATAGCATTGGTATAGTTTGTCGTACTTTTCTGATTAAATGTTCTACATGATCGTAAAATTTCCAATTTTTGTCAATTTCAATGCCTAGGTATTTTGTCTTAGTAACATTGTTTATAACAGAACAGTTACAGTGTAGTCTATTTTTAATTTCGCATTTAGTACTGTGAAGTTTAATTGTGTTATTACTAATTTTCAAATGTGATGTCGAAATTTGAATGAAGCAAGTTTTATTTCCGCTTATGTATAATTCATTATTGACAAAATAGTGATTTATTTTATCGAAGTCTTCCTGCAAATTTTTAATCATATCAGTTTCTTTTGTATTAATAGATAGCATAAAGATGTCATCAGCATACAGAGTTAAATATGTATTCCAGGTTAATGAATCTAAATCATTCAGATACAGTATAAACAATAAAGGCCCTAAAATGGATCCTTGCGGCACTCCAAATTCAACATCCATCCATTGACTACAGACATCCCCAATTTTTACACTACATTTCCTATTACTTAAATAGCTGATCAGTATTTTTAGTATTTTTCCTCTTAAGCCGAGCTTGTATAATTTTTCTAATAAAATGTTTTTATCTAAGGTGTCAAATGCCTTTTTTAGATCGATCAGAATTGCTCCAACAAATTTACCTTCATTGAGGGCTCTTGTAATATTATTGTTGATTACAGTTAATGCTGCAACAGTGCTTTTGTTTTTTTGATAGCCAAATTGTATGTTGCTAAATATATTAAATTTATACAGGAAGTTTTCAATGCATGTAGCAAAATATTTTTCCACAATTTTGTTTAATACTGGCAGGAGAGAAATTGGTCGGTAGTTATCAAAATCTAGTTTATTTCCCTTTTTATATATAGGTCTTATGATCTGCATTTTTAGTTTGTCAGGCCATATTTCTGTGTCAATTATTGATGTGATTAAAATCTTCATAAGAAATGCTGTATTTTCTTTGGTTTTAATGAAGTGATCGATGTAATAACCATCATGTCCTGTAGAAAATTTTATTTTTAGTTCATTAATTATTTTAAAGAGATCATACATCGTTGGTTCAGTTATAATCATAGTTTTATTTATAAATGATTGTTTAGAAGAGATCCTATTCCCCATATTTTTCTTGTGTGAAGCTTGATTTTTAAGTTTAGGGACTTGTTCCACGAAATGTTTGGCAATATTATCGCAAGTTTCTTTAATTGGTATTGTAATGAAAGTCTCTTTGAAATGGTTATCAATATTTCCCTTATTTATCTTTTTCCCAACAATGTTGTTTAATTTATTCCATATTTTTTTACTGTCTTTAGCATTTTCTTGAAAATAAGTTTTATAATGGTTCTCTTTTGCCTTTAGTATATCTTTATGTACACTCTTTTTCAAATCATTATATTCCTTTAATAACTTATCAGATGGATATTTATATTTGCTAATTTTAGTCCAAAGTGAATTCTTCCTGTTAATATTATTTAATAAATTGTTATCCATCCAGTCATTTTTTTTAGTGTTTTTCGCTTGTTTCTTTCTAAATAAGACTTTGTTACTACTGTAAATCTGATTTATTCTTAATTCTGTTTCTTCGTAGATTTGATTAGGGTCTTTGAACTTTCTTAGATAATTCCAGTCTACACTTGCAAGTTGTTTGATAATATTCTTATTATTTAATTTGTAAGTTAATTCTTTATCTGCTTCAGGCAGTTTAAGGTCCCTGTCATTCCATGTTTCTAAACCGGTGAAATAATGGTCTGCTATTTTTGTTTTAACTACAAAGCCTTTGCTATTATCTGATTGGAATTTTGTGAAAAATGGATCAAGACAGGATTTTACAATTCGTCCTAGTCTTATTTCTTCCCTAGTTGCAGAATTTAGTTTTAGATTGTAACCCATTGATGCCATCAAATTCTCAAACTTCTCAATATCGTGCTTTTCCGAAATATCTTGAGTTTCTTTTAGTAAATTTAGATTCAAATCTCCACAGATGACAATGTTTACCTCTTTGTCTGTATCCATTTGTTTAAGTAACACTTTTAAGTGTTTACAGAACAAAATTCGACTAGATGATGGTTTCCTATAAACTACTATTAGTTTGTAATTCTGATCATTATGTTTAAAGTTTATGGATAATGCATCATTTGTATCTATTTTGATTTTTTGGCATGCACAATTTCTTATTTTATTATTTCTCAGGAATGCTAAAATTCCTCCACCTCTTGCTTCATGTCTACAGACACAGAATTTCTGAAAACCCGGTATGCTATATAGTTTGACTTCTTCATCTTTTATATTAATTTCAGTTAACATAATAACATCCCAACTAATATTTGAAAGATTCATTTGTAACAAAAAAAGTTCCCAATTTAACCTGATACTCCTTATATTTACATGTAAATACTTCAGATGATTTACTTCAGTCTTGAAAATAAAACATTTCTTAAGTTTTACATGCAGACATAGGGCCTTAGGGCTTCGGGCAGATGACCAGGAGTGGTTAACGCTCGTTAAACGCTTTGACCCTTTTTCTTAAGTTCTTCAAAAGTATCAACAATGTCATTGCAAAATTCATTTTCTTCTTCTTGTGTGTTAATTTCCATTTTCATTGTTTACATTTTTGACATCTTTAACTAGATTTCCAACTCTTCTTCGTTCTTCACTGTTATCACTTTTTTTTCTGTCTCATTTTTTTTAAGATTTATTTTCCCGTTTCTGAACCAAATGTACTTAAAATATTTCTTTGCTTCTTGTTTTGTTTTCCAAATCAAAGTTTTGAAAAACGGAGTCAGGTGTTCGTTTATGTACACTCTAGTGTCATTTCCATTTCTGAATAGATCGTTATTTGTGATGATTTTCTTTCTAGTGTCCAGCCATGCATCTCTATCCACGCGACTTCGAAATTGAATTATGATGGATTCAGGCCTCTGTTTGTTTTTACTGGGTATCCTGTGCGCTTTTTCTATGTGTGTATCATGGAAGTTGTTCAGTTGTAAATAGTTCACAATTCGATGTATAGTGTCCCTCATGTCTTCGTTTTTGATCATTTCTACACCAAAAATTTCCACATTCTTATTTCTATTATACTGGTCATTTTCTTCTTGGTGTTGCTTTAACCTCTTTACTTCATTGCTTATCTCTCCTGTGTTGCAGTCACATACTTTGTCTGTAGCAAAGTATAATAATAATAATAATAATAATAATAATAATAATAATTTTTTTAACTTACTACACGAAACTCAAGGAGTTTGTATGTATAGGATACATACTTGCTGGTTGCATAGCAACAAATACTTTTTTACATAATTTATATGCTTCAGTTAATAAATACTCTACATATTAAAACTATATAGAAATTATTTACAAATTAATTAAGTACATACTATGAATATGCTTTCAATTGTTACCAACATTTGTAATTGTGATTTCCCACACCCCTGCACGGTAGTTGTATTCTTCCACTTCTGCGGTATCCTGGTACTGTAGCGGGGGGGGGGGGGGGGTCTGTGTAATAGCGTAAGTAGTTTAACCTGAGCGAATAGCATACAGGCTTAGGCTCAATAAAGAAAATCAAATCATTGTGATTTACTTATCATACACATTTGAAATTCGATTGTTGTAAGGGGAAGATAAGCCTGAAAAAGACTTTTAACAAAAAAGGCTTAAAGAAAGGCATAAAGGGCCACACCTCACTATATTCGAGCATCCTGCACGAAGAAGCTTTTGTAACATTTACATATTAGAGTGAATGTAGCAAAACCGTTTCTCACGCGGGGGAAAAAGAAGAAACTGAATGCGTTTGCAACATTTACAGGCGACTGAAACAATGTTGCAAACTTGCGCCATACAGGAAAGTCAACCGGGGAGGAATGTACCCATAATAAAAATCTTTAAAAAAAAAAGGCTTAAGCAAAAAATGCTCACTCTGACGATGCCGTACTTTTTAACAAAAATAGCTTCGTGTCTTGAAACCCAGCAAAGCCCATAAATGTGTCTAAATTATGGAAAACGTGTTGACTTCTGGGGCTCTAGCCTGGAACTGCTGAGGAAGTCTAAGCGCGCACGCAGAACCCAAGCCAAAATAGGGGAGGGGGAGCATGGGGAAGCCTTGGTTTCGACCAGGGGGTCGCAACTGTACTAGAAACAATGCACTCCAAATATTCACACTCTGCCTTCCTTCTGGCGCTTGGCCGATGCCGATAATGCAGACGTAGGAAGCTGAATCGTCGAGACGTTATTGACGACGACACCTTCTGGCGGTAATCGTTGAAAGCAGGTACGTATTTCACCCAAATATATTCTGTTGGCAGAGAAGCAGTGGCATTTCCTATAAACTATGCCCTGCTTCAACCATTCGTCAGCTTGAGTATTTTAGTAGTTACTTGAGTAGTTCTAACTCCAAAGTAAACCAATTAAAAATGCTTTCGTGTTTATTTAATCAGAAAAAAATAAACCAAGAGATCCCCAATGTGGCGCAGAGAAGGGATACGGGGCAGAAAGGCGTCATTATGCTAAACAAATTCCTTGAGAATACGTGAAGCAGTTCTATTTATTTTAATTTTAATGTCAACAAAACAAAATTAGACATGTTTTTATTTAATTGCTCATCAACGTCTACTGAAGGTTACTAATATTATCCCCAGGCATGATACGTCTATTTTCTGGATAATGCATGGTGGCATATCGTCAGTACTGTAAATAAGAGGAATATCATGTTTAAATTCCAATATTATAATGGCGTTACCTATAAGCGTTACCTATTGGCGTTACCAAAAGTATAATGGCGTTATAGGAACCTTCGGCGATTATGTGTCCAAGTTTGGGGGGGGGCGCGCCCCCGCCGCGCCCCCCCCACCCCCATCCTGAGAATGTTCTATCCACTCTCGTTCTCCTCCTACTTTAATGAGCCCCTTTCAGACAGACGATTTGCAGGCAGGAACGAAACACCGCAACGAGCCCTTGGGCAGCTAGTGACCTTGGGTCGCGTGGCCCACTTTGCAAACGCATTCCCGCTGCAAGAACAAGACTCGTAGCTAGGGTGTGGCGTAGCCGTAGTCTTGCCTGTACGGTACGTCGACAGATGGACTGCAGTGTTCATCATCATATTCGGGAAATCCTGCTCCTGTACCGGTAGTGAGATACCGGACAGCAAAGCTGAGTACATCATAGTGGCGCAGCACGTCAGAAACCAAGCCTGTTTCGCTGGACAAGGGAAAATCAGCTATCAGCCTGCTCCTGTCATAAAAACCAAAAAGGACAGGATAACAGGGCCTGAACAAGAGATAGGTTAGAAAATGGCCGAAAATGCTGAGTGATATAACCCCAGGTGTAGAGTTTATAGTAGATAATGTAATACCAGCACCGCTATTCGCTGGCAACTTATACAGTGACGTAGCACGCGCAGGGACGTGCATACACGGGGGGGGGGTGTCAGCCCCTCCCTGTATAGCAAAGAGCCTTTTTTCTGTAAGAATAATTTTTGACATTTGCTGGAGCGGTGGTGTAAAAGGGCCTAAACTAGGCCCCAAAAAGGGGCAATAACCAGGTTAGGTGGGGCCGGTGGCAAATTAGTCCTTGCCCCCCTCCCCTCTTTAGTACAGAGGTAGGCCTATAAAAAACGCACGACCTAAAAAATTTCCTACTTTTATTCCTAATTAATTTTTTTAATTTTTGCTATAGTAAAAATAGGACCCACTTTTTCGTATTTCAGTGCAGTGGTTTGAAAACACCTTAAAAAAGTGTGGACTTAGACATTTTCCAGAATTTGGGTTTTTCTTTTTCTTCCAATTCATCGTAAGTTACATCTTTAAACTGCTGCAGTAGCTGTTCTAATTAAGATAAATACCTGTAAGTAAGCTTAGATGAAATATGGAGAATTATACTTTGGAACAAAGGTAATTAAAACGATTTATTGTAATTAGGAGGTAAGCTACGGCAGTTCATCTAAGGTGTAGTGCTGTGCTTTTTGCGTCTATTTATCACAAATTACACCTTTCAACTGCTGCAGTAGCCGATCTAATTAACACAAATAGGTGTAATAAGTAGGTGTATAAGAAGCCTTAGATGAAAGATGGAGAAGTATATTTTGGATACGGGCAATTAAAACGTAAATAGTAATTAGGAGCTAAGCTACGGCAGTTTATCTACACTATACTTTGTTCCACATTATGCTTTCAGAAAACTGACTGTATGACGCCACATTTTCTTCCACTAGGAGTCCAAAAATCCGTTAACATCCCATTCGTAAACTCTAACAGTAACTTTGTTGAGTGTACAAATGTGATATCCACATGTTTTTGCACATTTAGTGAAAGGAAACGAGTCGTCATTCAGTCAGTTTTCTGAAAACGTAATGTGGAACAAACTATATAGTTGTGTGCTTTTTGTGTCTATTTACCACAAGTTACATCGTTAAACTGCTGTAGTAGCCGTTCTAATTAACATAAATGGATGTAATTAGGCTTAGATGAAAGATGGGGATGTATATTTCCGAAAAAGGATAATTAGAACGGATTATCGTAATTAGGGGATAAGCTACAACTGTTTAGCTACAATGTAGCCCCATAATGTTTTCTTCAATACACCTTATGTTACATCTTTAAAGTGACGCGGTGACAGCTCTAATTATGATAAATGGATGTAATTAGGGTTATATGAAAGGTAGCGAAATGTATATTCCAACATAGGTAATAAAGGTAATAAAAACGGTTTTCGTGATTAGGAGATAAGCTATTAGTGTTTATCTGTGCTGTAGCTCCATGCTTACGGCAATTCTCGCTAAGTTACGTCTTTAACGTAATGCGGAGGCAGTTCTAATTATGATTAATGGACGTATTTTAATTATGCTTGTTGGAAAATATACATCTCCATCTTTCATCTAAGCCTAATTATATACATTTATCTTAATATAGATATCCACTGCATCAGTTTAAAGATGTAACCTGTAATAAATAGATGCTAAAAGCACAGTGCTACAGCGTACATAAACTGTCGTAGCTTTGCCCCTAATTACAATAAATCGTTTTAATAACCCTTGTTGGAAAACATACATCTTCTTTCATCTAAGCCTATAATTATAACCATTTATCTTAACTAGAACGGCTACTGCAGCACTTTAAAGACGAAACTAAACCTTAGGGTAATTAGACTCAAAATGCACATCACTACAACGTTGATAAACTGCAGTAGCATAGCTCCCAATTACAATAAATCGTTTTAATTATCCATGTTAAAAATTATAATTCTCCACCTGATATACAAGCATAAATACATCCATTTATTTTAATTAGAACAGCTACCGCATCACTTTAAAGATTTAACTTACGGTGAATTGAAGAAAAATGTAGAGCTATAGCATAGAGAAACAACCGCAGCCTAACCCTTTAAATTACTAACACATACACTATGTATTTGAGGTGTTTTTGCTAGTTACTAGTCAAATCAAGGTTCAAATCTTCCCTACTCTATAAGTATATTTTAAAATTATGAAAAGCACTTGAATTTTGCCATCATTTTGGCCGCCATCTTGGATATCTTGTGTGGAGTCCTGGCACATTTTCAGAGCATTATTTTGAATTCGGCAGACCTTAAAACCTAGCAATTGACACCAAACTTACATACGTTAGTACGATTTTGAATTTGTGTATTGTATAGCGGCCATTTTAAAAACAAAAATGGCCGCCATGTTGTTTTTTTGGACAGGTTCAGGGGGCACCCCTTCCTTAAGTTTCTCATGGCTGTGGGCATGAAGTACACGGAAGATTGTGTTATCCTAACGAGGTGCAGTTTTCTTGAAAATTAATCAGTGGGCGGTTTCCTTCCTCTACTCGATCCCATAACCCGGGCCCTCGTTGCTGTAGCATTGGACGGTGTAGCAAGCAAGCTCATAGAGAAGAGACTTTAAAATTGATAGATTCAGAATTATGCAGTTTGCGGCAACGGACAATGTAAACAGGAAAAAATGCAAAACATGATGTTAGTGCCTATCAAGTTGTTTTAGCGAGTGAAAGTCAAAACCCGTTTCATAGATAGACTTAATACATGTATGAGCCAGTCTCTAAACTTAAAACGGTATCCTTAGCTGGTAAACAGAACTATCATAAATATAGAAAAAAAAGCACATTTAGTTGTAGACTCATTTGGGAATTCTGATTTGGATGTCACATGTGAGTCTGCAGACAGCCTGGAATAAGAAATTAATACTTTGAACTATTATAGTGTTAACAGTAATAAATGGCTTGTTTACTGTGAGCTAAATAGTCATAAATTATTATCATTCGCAGTCGATTCTGGATGCAATTCAACTTTGATCCCATTTGTTTGGTATAATCAGTATTTTTCACACATTAAACTGTGCTCAACTTCCATCACGTTAAAGTCTTGGGTGGATGGACAACCCGTCCAATTAGTCATCCTTGAACATGAATTTGTTACAGAGAATGTGAATTTTGTTTTTGATAAGTTTTTGATAGATTCCCTGAACTGTCCAAACCAGATCTTAAACCTTTAAAAACTTCAATGCCAGCATCAAACTTAACGGAGGGCACTAAACTTAAGTTCTGTAAAGCTCGTCATGTGCACGTATCCGTTAAAGGCAGGGTGAAGGCTGAAATTGACCGACTCGTGCGGGGGAGAGAATCTTAAAAATCTGTTAACTGGTTTGCTTGGGCTACACCCGTTGTGTTGTTTTCAAACCCAACAGTAATGTTCGCATTGTTGGCGATTATTGCATAACAGTTAAGCCAGAGCTGGAAATTGAGTACCGTCACGTACAATGCAATATGGACAGTGAAAATTTCGGCTTCATTGCTGGGCAGTCTTATCCATTAGTTTAGGCAGGGAGTCATGCATTCAGTAACGCCAGCCAACCCATGAACATCTCCTCACAATTTTTCCTACTATACTGCATCAAGAATGAACCTAGCTTTGGGTTAGTCTTCGTCTTTAAGTTGTCTATACAAGATGGTCTACAAAAAACTGATGAATCAACATTTCCTAAGTCCAACTTTTCTAGTTAGCACCCCTCAGAACCAAGAAAGGACAGAAATCTTCCCGTTACATTAGATTTGATTTCTGTCCTCTCCTAATTCTAAGGGGTGCTGACTAGAAAAGTTGGACTTAGAAAATTTTGGGTCGTCAGTTTTTTGTGGACCACCCTGTAGAAACACCTGAGTTAATTTTTTTTTTCATTTAATCTTCATTTTATTTTTCTATTTTAAAACGCTCCTCAGATGAATGAGTAACTCCCACAGTGCAGATGCACATTTACTGAATTGTCAGCAACACTAAAAGGCCTCTCCTTTTAGCAAAATGAAAGTTTCCCGTTTGTTCACTAAATCATGGCACAGCTAGAAGAAACTTTTCTTGACCACTTGTAATGGAAATAAAATTTTTCTCGAGAAAGTTTTGCCTACCGACCGTCGGGAGAGGGAAGAATGGCAGAAATTGGGGGGAAAATGATTAATTCGTTGTTATGTTTAAAGCTGGAGAAAGTTTCTACAGAGGAATAGGTTTGCAAATGAAATTTCTAATATCAAATTTTGCCTGAGAAAGTGTTAGTTGACAACTTGGAAAAATGTTTCCACAGCTAGGTTTTAAAGTGAATTGTCCAATGTAAAATCTTTTTTGAGAAACTTTTATACTGGATGGCGGAAAGGGGAAGGGAAAAAGGAAAACTTATTAATTCGTCACTGTTCATGTTTAATGCAATGTCGGGCGACAACTTGTCCAGAGAAGGTGCTTGGGAGTGATTTTATTCATTACCACACACGTTTAAAGTAAAATCATGCAGATGGAGGGGGAATCTTGCCTAAAGTAATGTTTAAGATAAAATCCTGTTGGTAAAAATGTTGGTTGACAATTTGTCTAGCGTAGGTGGCAGGGGTGGGGGATGAGTTAAAATAAAATCTTGAAGGAAAACATGTTGTTGACATGCCAGGTTTACATGGGTTGAAACAGACAGATGTCTGTTCAAGGAATTAACAAAAAATACTCACTAATAATTTGTCCGGGAACATGTATTTTTGCTAGTCTTTGTGTCACTGGCACTGCCGTAAGGGGTTTGGCTGCCATTTTAATGCCTCTGTGTTCTCTTAATGGCGCCACATCTGCACGCAACAATTACTTTTCGTAAACTAAAAAAAAAAGAGTAGTCTAGGAGTGAGCCGACCAGAGCAAGTCACACGCGGTGATGCACGAGTTTGCACTAGAAAGCCCACACAGTCCATTTCATTTTATTTCACTACCCTTTTTCCTGTTTGGGTACGAAATATATCGACATCGCCAAATTCACATATTGAATTTCGTTGCTTGTTGAGCATCCTGGTATGATTGGCCCTTCATTCTTACTAACCCTAAATCACAATCGTGAAATAATGATTTTGGAAATGTTGGTTTAGTGTGATGCTGCTTGATTGATTATGTTCTACAGGTGGTGGTGCATTGACTTCCAGTCAGCCAGATGACGTCATATGTAGAAGACTGACAACTGACTCAATCGATCACTTCTTGCTGGCCCTGCAGAAGTGTCCATATTTTATTGTCCGTGACTGTACTTATCATATTCCCTGTACCTAGGGCAGAAGATTTGTTTAGCAAACTCGGCGGTTGTGACTAATTCTTGTTGATCGATCTTTCAGATACATTTTTGCGAATGAAACTCGAGGGCGACTCTATGCCTGCGCTGGCAATTACCACCAGTCACGAATTATTTCAGTGGCAAAGTATATCCCTTGGGTTAGCAAGTGCTTCTGGTATGTTCCAAAACGCCACGGAACACGTACTTCGTGGAATACCTAACTCTGATCCGTTCCATGAAGACGTTCTCATAGTGGTATGGGTAAGGAGCAAGATGCAACATTGCTTAAAGTTTACTCTGCTTTGCAGGAAAATGAAGCATAAGTGAAAAAGTCAAAAGTTAAACTCAATCAAGATAATATTCAATCTGGGCTTTCAAGTTGATAAAAATGGTTTGTGTAGTCTTGCAGAGGATTTAGATGCTATTAAGTTAGTGCCTGATCCTCGAAATGCTTCAGAATTAAAGTCTTGTTTGGGGTTTATGAACCAATATTCAAAGTTCAAAAGTTCACCTTCCGAATTTTTGGCTCTCCTGAATAAGTTGTTATCTCTGAAGACACCATGGCTCTGAACAAAACAATGTTCAGATGCAGTGTCTACGAGTCTTCGCGATTTTGGTATATTATGACCTTAACTTCCGACTAAAATGTAGAGTAGTATACGATGCGTATCCCATAGGGTTCGGCACATCATTATTGCATACTAGGTCAAATGGCAAAGATAGGCCAATTGCGTTTGTTTCACAAGTGCTGACCAAAGCCGAACGTGGCTATGTATGCTCTGTTCAATACTGAAGCACTCTCGATTGAATTTGGGGTTAAACGATTTCATCAGTATCTTTCTGGAAGGAAGTTCATACTGCAAACAGCTGAGAAATATTTTTGTTAGAGGTGAGTATTTTAACTACGACTGTGTGGATCCTTTCAAAGACTTTAAACTTTGTAACTCTAAATAAGAGTTTAATAGGCATGACAGAAAACTATACATAACAGTAATAATTTAAACTTTACATAATAGGAAAGCTGGACAGTTAGCAGCTTAGGGCTGCTCACGTAGGAGGCTGAGTTGGAAGTCAGTCTTCCTCAAAACGTTCGTGACGTCGCCTTCCAACTGGTTTATTTACTTCCGGATTCCTGGCCTGGAACTTTCTCTGAGTTTCTTCTCCAGGAAACCGGTACTGCCCATGTGTGACATTTCACTCAGTGTTGACTCAGGAACTGGGGATTGGTGTGCAAGGTCAATAGCTCCTG
>JAHWFP010009505.1:42310-82524 GCA_023313725.1 Lithobius niger
TTCAAACAAATCATGGCGCCGTTCATTTCTGAACAAGCTGACAATTTTATTTGGGTGTTTGGTAGCAAGATGGTTTTCTTCCTACTACGGCTTTCCTGCGCTACATTCCTGTTGTGGTGGCCGCACGAGTTCGGCACTGAGCGTTATATCTCAATGGCCATCATTTTGTGCTGCAACACATCCCGGGCAAACAGAATTTAATGCCCAGAATACCTTTTCCATATGTCTCCTACCGAGAAAGCTCCAGGATTCTGATCTATTACCAATCTTGACAGAACAGCTTGAGAAATTTGTCGTTTTATCGTTACAAGCTTGAGAAGTTTATCCAGTTTATCGTTACATGAACGACAGCTGGCGTCTAAGATTGCTGATGAAACTTTGAAACTTTCGTTTACTAGCTGACTACAACTTTCATTAAAGAGCATGCAATTTTTGGGAGTTATTCCAGAAATGTTGTGATTGTAAGTCCTAGCTGAACTCCATTAAGGGCATTGTGAGCTCGTCAGCATCAAAGCACTTGCGCATTCACACGTCTGGTGGCCAGGGATCGATGCTGACCTAGGCTAACTTGTTAGAACCTGTGATGTTTGTCAAGTAAATAAAGATGGTGATATTGCAGGATGAAAACTCGTAGGAGAACGACCAGCAACAGGTCTAGTATTCAAGTGGATTTTGCTGGCCCGTTCGAAGGTAGAATGATTCTGGTAGTTCTTGATGCTCATTCAAAATTTCCGTTTGTTTTCAACATGAAATCAACGATGAGTGTGAGTGTAATTAAAATTTCAAGGAGCTATTTGCGACTTGTGGTTTACGTAAGACACCCCCCCCCCCCCTTTTCCATGTCCCCATTTAACTAGTTGGGCTTTCGACTCCATTTTAAAGAAGTGACAGGTTCACACCTTTGCTTTGTGATGCTTCCGCGTACTAATTTTAACCAGTCGAGGCTATTCAAGAGCTATGGCAACACAAGAAATCAATGTTAGGTCGATACACAGTGCAGTTGGTCTTAAAGCACTTCAACGTATTATGTCGACGTAAGGTGGTGATGTGATATAAAGCTACTTGGAAGTACTTTCAGGCGGATACATGGACATTTTTAAATAGCTTTACGCGCTACATCAACGTAAGGAACATGACTTGAGTTAAAGCGACACAATAACCTTTATGTACCTTCGGTCCACGAGGCAGCAAAACAAACATAAATTAATCTTAAAAATCATCAGTTACCTGAATCAACAATTTATGAAATCTCCCATTGTGCTTAAAGGGCAACTATATAGATTTTTACTTGATGTGTTATCGTTGGTTCACCTATGCAAAAACAGGAAACAAAACAAACATGTCTAGTTGAAAGGATCCTTTACGAAAGGGTCAAATATTTCACCCTAGGAAAGTCCAAAACAAGTGTCACCATTTGAGTACTACCTTTAATGGTACAAAGTTCAACCTTCATGGTGAGGTGCAATGTTTTGTCTTACAATATCCTATCTGATAGGTTTATTGTTACAATAAAGGTTATACAAACAACCCAGTCCAACCGTGAATATGGGCTCCTGAGGTTAAACGTTAAACCTCTATTTTAATTTGCAACCCCCAAGGTTACACATTATACCGCAATAGGTTCAACACTATACCACGAGCCATGGCTGTATACTGTGATGTCATGATGAGTTAGCCACTGACGAACGAGAATAGTGGATTTTTGGCCGTCTGAGTGGACTAGCCCAGTCACGTGATACGCGCATCACTGTAAACAACCATGGAATGTGGTGTAGAGATCTTTCTGCAATATTTTAGCAGGTGTAAATTTGTAATTCTGGTTTTAGTACTACCAATTAGTTTTTACTGTTTTACCTCAGTGATACGGGGCTAAGCATGATTTCACACAAAATAATTCAAAGCCCAACCACACCACGTAAACCTTGAGCATGGCCGCGTTCGGCGTACTGTTTGACTTCACACATAATATTTCCAGCCACGCAGGTATTTCCTTTTCTCTTCGTTCTTTTGTTTCCCCCTTCCTTCGCACCCACTCTTCGTCTCGTTCAGTATTGTTTATGTTGTGGGAGCCTGACGCGCATTTTGTGGTGGAGTATGGTACCGATTTGCACCGAATGCATAATAAATGAAGCGACCCGTCCCATGACATAGTATCAAACTGTGCTGGACGCATTTTGAAAAGTAGCCAAGCTGGTGCAGAAAATCATGGACGACGTTCGATATGACATGCTAAACTTTTTACGTGTGAGAGCAAACTACGCTACGGTACGGCATCACAAGCGTTCATTTTATTACATGTGAAATCGGTATCAAAGTGCATTTGTAATGCACTTGTGCATTTGTAATGCACAACGACTTCTGACCAGCAGCGAAACAAGTATGTTTAGTGCCCTGGTAATTTTTTTCTTTTGGCTTTTTAGCCCTGGCTTGTAGCTTTTTATAGGTGTTTGTGGCTTTTATCATTTGGATATGTGTCTGCACTCACAGATCAGAATAGGTCAGAATAATAGACAAAAAAAATACATTCGAATATTTGCAACAAAATACCAAAGTAAAGTTTAATTTACACCAATAGGCTAGAAAACAATGGTCAATTTTAAAACCAAACTAATAAATTAATCTCCTTTCCTCTCCATCTTGTGAGCGTGAGATCCAAAACGCATGGACTATCGCAGTGTGAGACCTGCCTACATTTTCTTTGTGGCTTTTCTGCTATTTTTTATCTTGTCTTTTTGTGTTTTTGTTTGCTTTTTTTTGCTCGAGATGTGCCTCTGTCCATTATTTTTAATTTAATTTAATTTAAATTCAGCGTAGTTGGGAAGGAAGAGAGCAGAAATGAGCAGGTATAGAACCGGAAGAAAACACTCCCCCCCCCCAAAAAAAAAACAGTTTTTCAGAGACGAAACGGGCCTTTCAGCACTTGCCCACCCAGGCCTTTTGCTTTAAATCCATCTGCGGAAGGGGAGGAGACGAAAGGAAAAAATATTTGTGGGGGGCTGCAACTCGATGAAGAAGAAGCTTCTGGTAAAACGAGGTTAAACTGAAATACCAAAAAAAATTACATACATGTCAGCAAAGTTCACGTAACATTTTTTTTTTTGGGGGGGGGGGAATATTCGAATGAGATATATTCTATCCGAATATGTTAACAAACAAATATTCGAATGTGCATGTACCATGGGGTATGATCCTATTAGCAGAACCCCTAAGTAGGACCATTCGTAAGATCACTCTTAAGACAATGTTGCGTGTAACTGAATATGCAACTGGATAAGTTTTGGTTTTGGGTGGATTGAATCTTGCAGCAAACGAAAGAATACTTATTCTCAAAATAATAAGCATGAATTGTAAGAAAATATAGTACAATGTCGGGCCATCAGAGGTCAGACTAAAGGTTACGATCTAATAGACAATGAATGAGTCCGTTGTAGACTGAAGTTTTCCTTTGATAAACATGCACCTTTAATCGAACTCTGAATTCCCAAAAGTTTAAAAATTGGATCATTCTGGCAATTTTTCATAAAAATCCACCATTTTTATTGTTGAGGTCAACCATTTTGAATTTTGAGGTCACATGAGAAAAATGACCCTTACATCGGCCATACATTTTACTGTGGGGTTTGACATCCACAGAAAAATCGGACCATTTTTACAACTTTTATTTAGTGTCATTTTAGTGGTGCCCATATACTTTTTGGTGGCATAAAACCCATCCACAACAAAGAAATCAGAGGAAATTGTGTTTTTTTTTTAATGAGATGGTCAGGTACAGCAAGAAAAACTTTATATACTTTCTTCAAGCGAAATCACTGGAAGATTACATTCCTGAAACTGTCTAGTACGTCTGAGGGCTTGAGAGGCCAATTCAAATTTTTGCCGAAATGGCCTTTTTTTTTTTTTAGTTTTTGTTCTTTTTCCTTCAAAGCTGTTGGTCAGTATGTTATAATATTTTGGAAAGGTATTCACATAATAGCTATGTATGATGTGTACCAGATTTAAGATGCTTCGAGTGAGTTTTTGGTGTCAGTGACTGTTTTTTTGGTTATTAATTAAATTGCTATTCCAATTTAATATTTTGTTTCTGCAAAACATCACCAGAATTGTATAAGTCTGGTTAAAAATCTTTATGATGACGCAGGTTAACACCACAAAATATTTCAGAACTCTAGTTGTTACCGTTTTTGAGAAAATGGAACAGGAATACATGAAATTTTCCCCATTAAAAAACATAGGGGAGTTAGCACACATTAATAGTTTTTATATTTTTTTTTCAGGCCATTACACACATTCAGGAAATAAGCTAACAATAGCACTTAGAGGACGACTACATAACACTTTCTTTGGAAGTAATACAGGAAGATGGTCTCGTATGTGAAACAGGATTGAAAAACGTTGAAATTTTACTTATACATCAAAAGTAAGATCTTTAAAAAATCAATTCACTGCGATCTTCATCACAAGGGGTTTTCAGCCTGCAACCTTTACCAAACTGAGAGGAAATTCCCTGAATATGTAAAACTTACCTGCAGTAGGATTACTAGTTGTGAAAAACTTTTTATTTCTGAGTTTGTGATTAGCGCATGGAGTTCTCACCCTGACGAAATGTTTTTGTCATCATTCAAGGACAAATTCAAGATGCCTCTGGACAATAATATGGCATGACGAACTATTTGCCTTCCAACACCCAAAAATCTTTTATTTGTTACAAGCTTTGCTGTGTTGCTATTAAGCTACACTAAAGCTAATCCATAAGCAAAAAAAAAAACCGGTATAAGTGTGATGATTGTTAGTATGAAGCACTAAACCATACTAAAGTTAACTAAAGCTGAACTAACTGTAAAGTGCTAAGTGTAGCTAGAAACAGAACAGTTGTTGCCAGTATTGCAAAACTTTGGCAAGACACAATGAGGAAAAAATTTAAATGTGAATTATGTGAGTCAGTGTTCACAGCATCAGGTAGTCTGCGTGATCACATTCGAATTCATACTGGAGAAAGGCCATATAAATGTGTTGAATGTGATGCAGCGTTTAAGCAAAAATCAACTTTGAAGATGCACTTGCGATTACATACTGGTGAAAAACCATACAACTGTAATGAATGTAGCAGATCATTTAACCAAACTTCAAATCTTCTAATCCATAAGATGCGTTGGCACATAAGGAAAAAACCACACAAGTGTACCGAATGTGAATGTACCTTTACTACAAGAAGAGAGCTAAACAGCCATATTCGAACACACACAGGAGAAAAACCACCAAAAAAACTGTATAAGTGTAATGATTGTTGGTATGTAAGCACTAACACCACAGATCTGAAAACGCACATTAACCGTTTGCACAAACAAGAAACGCCATATAAATGTAACGAGTGTGAAAGTGCATTCGCTTCACAAAACATGTACTGGAACCATTATCAAGTCTGCCATCAAGAAAAAAATGAAATGTGTAAGATTTGCTAACGTGGACCTTACTCCACAAGGGCATTAAATGTACACGCGAGTACCTATCACATGGCACCAAAGCAGGAATGTAAATCTTGCCAAGCATCATACCGGAATAAGGCCCAACTCGAACGTCATCGCTTACGAGTTCACGTCAGAGAACGACGATTTAAATGTGATGACTGCGGAAATACTTTCTTTGACAAATCCGATCTGCTGAGGCACAGGCGAGCAAGACATTTTGAAGAGAAGCCATACAGGTGTAAATTTTGTGGTCTCTCTTACGGAGCCAATAACACCCTGAAAAGACATATTAAACGCCAATTAAGTAGAACAAATCTTACAATTCCGCATTCGTAGCATCCATTAAATGGCATTGAACCAGGGTTATCAATTTTTCCAGTTACTGAATTGCTGGATATCGTGTACCTATACGCATCAACTTTTTCGACTGTCACATTTTTAGGTGGGTAATTCCTAACAAGTGTGGGGAGATGTCATAATCCCCCCCACCCTCCACAAATAACTTTACTTTATCTTAGTCGTCCATCTTTGAAATGCTGCCGTTGTCGGTTGTGAAACTCCCAGCTTCGAGGTTGAGTAGGACTGCTAACGTGCGGTTGAGTAACTGGAAGTTACTTTAAGGGTTAAGCTAAGACCTTGCTAGGCTTGTGAAAATAAAATTGTGGGGAAAGACATCAAAACATACATTTTCTCCTTGATTTGTGTTCTTGAAGTGTTATTTGTGCAGTCATTCTGCTTCGGATTTTCTTTCTTTTATTTGTATTCTGAATACGTATTTATTCTCACAGATTCATTATCTTTGGATTTTCTGTCTTAGGATTTGTTTTATATAATATAATATAATATAATATAATAATAATAAGGATAACTCTTAGCAAAAAGTGGGAGTGAGGCATTAGGGCAGGCCACTATTACCGTTCCCAGCGTTAAAAGGAAAAAGAGAGAAAAAGTGAAATTGTATTATGGGAAAGTTATAAAGAGAGTTAGTAAGTCCTTTTAAGGAATTTGTTGAGGTCACAGCTAAGTAACTTTCTCTTGAAGATTGAGACTGACGTGGCAGAGACTGCCTCCTCGGAGAGTTAGTTCCAAATTGGAACCACACGCACGGTAAAGAATGATTTCCGACAATCCGGGTGGGTGAGCTCGACACGCAGCTTCCAGGAATGGCCTCTGGTGGACGAAAAGGATGCCTGCTCAAAAAAGGGTAGATCGATTGGTAATAACCCATGCAAAATCTTAAAAGTCATTACGAGGTCTGCCCTGACTCTACGTAATTCTAAAGGTTCCAATCCGGCCTTACGAAGGCGAGAGCCAGCCTGAAGAGTCTTGGAACCAGGTATGCTTTTGGTGAAGGTGCGCTGCACCGCCTCAAGGCGATCAATATCACTCAGTAGGTGAGGGGACCAAACTGGGTTCGCGTATTCCAGAAGGGGTCGTACAAAGACCTTAAAAGCCCAGACCCGTATATGAATGCATTTCTTAATCGTTGCCAGTTTGCGATAGGCTGTTGTTGCAATCTTCGTGCAATGAGTAGAAAACGATAAGTCTTTGGCGAACCAGATCCCCAGGTCACGGGCACAATCAACAACTTGTAAGTTGGCTCCACCTAGGTCGTAGGACAAAGAGGGATTAGAGGCGCCCACATGAAAAACATAGTATTTAGCTGGCGAAAGGGGCAACTGCCATTTAAGCGACCATTGATATACGAAGTTTATATCAGGCTTATTTAGGCTTGTATTTAGTCGTTTAGAGTTTAAAGGGTCATGTTCGCTTTTTTACAACATTTAGTAACTGCTTGGATTACTAACTTTTATTGTAATTTTCGTTCCTAACTGCTTAGAAACCAGTTTTTTTTCCAACGTGTGCCACTTTACAGTATACCACGCTGTACAAATGCAGAAGCATGTGTGATGCTTATTATTTATGGAGAGTGCAATCGTAGTAGCTAACAACAGGCCTTCCGGTTTTCATTGTGTGGTTTATTTCATTTACCATTTGAAGGATGGGATGTTTGTTCATTATTTTTTTCTCGCGGGCAAAGGTGACTCCAGAAATATTTCAGGAAGGGACATGTTTTCCCTGCCTACCACAATTAGTGCCATTCTTATTCTTTACAAGTGATGAAAAATGGAAACAATTCCTTAATTGCATAGATTTAGTTCACGCCTAATCCGTGGCGCCCTCAGCGTTTCCATTTGGGGGCGTAGGGGCGGTTCAACTAAAATAATAGTTGGTTTCACCCGTCCACTCCACTCCCATCCCGAATAAAATGGTCCATCCCAAACAATGGCAACATATCAGGGAAGGTCGACTAGTGTTAGCGTGTTGCAGCCCTGCACGACGGGGTGATTGAATAGAATGCCATTCAGGGGACGAAAGTAGCCTTTTTACGTACGTCATGTCCTGTAAATCCAGTTCGATTTTCGTTCTGTTTTTTTTGCATTGGTAATGTCTCTTTGTTCCCTACATATTCCTATAATTTGTAATCAAGGTGTGTGATGCATATTTAAGAAGTTAGCAGTTGAATGACCTTGATAACATTTGAAAAGGTCATTCATTTCTTGTCCAGTCAATGGCCTCTGTCCTCATCACATCACGCAGGTCTTATAACATATCGTTTAGTAGAACTTTAGCTATCACGCTGGGTCACAACCTAACTGAACACCCTGTATACATGTGCAGGTTTTCTTTGTAGTTTTTTATGCATATAACTGTGTTTTAGTTCTATAGTTTTTCAGTTTAGTAAAACAATGATAGCAACTGAACAAACATGTGGATCTATAGTATATTAAAAGCGTACCGAGCTGAACTGTTGTGAATTTTGTTCATGCATATCCTCTTTTAATATTTGGTGTGTGATGGTGAGGATGGTTTCTATGGCCTGCTACCGTGGTGCAAATTTGCATCTTAACGCAGAATTTTAATTTGTTGTGCCATTCCGGATGTACGGAGGGATATATTTGCTTTTATTGGGGCTATAGCCTAGGCTGCACGCCAACCCTAAATTAACATACGGAGCCATGAATGATCAGTTTCATTGTTTTATATTGTTTTAAACATTGTTATTAGGCAATAATGCAAATCAGCAAACGAAAAGATGAAGGATATCATCATTATTTTACTGTTTGTTTTAAAATTGGTGTACCTTATCAAGTCAGCGTAATTTATGGTTAGGGCGATAGCCTGCTAATCACAATGAAGTGAGTACGAATGTTGTCAAAGCAGTGAATACGGGTTGTTAGTTTAAAATCGAATTTTGATTGGTCGTGCCGTTCTGGAGTTGCGGAACCTGAATGATCAGTTACATAGTTTCAAACAATTCAAATTCTTTGTTACCGAGTCTGGACTAACAACAATGCAACAAGGCACATCATCAAACTCCAGGGTGAAGGGTATTGTCATATTAGTTTATTGCTAGAATTACAGGGTGTAAAATTCTGCAAGTCTAGCGCTGGCTCCCACGAAATCACACATCCCAGGCCATTCCATATCCAGGTCATTTTCTATCCCTTGGCATCACAGAACAGTTCTGTCTAAATCAACAGATAGCTTTCAAAGCTTGGCCAAATTTATGCCGGTTTAGCTGGCTGCCACGAAATTACGCAGTGCCTTTTATATCCCAGGGCATCAAAGGACAGCATGTCTGAATGATAAAAATTACTTACTTATTGAAAGCATAAATTCAATATTTTTATAAACTTAAATCTCAAACGAAGGTGATGTACAGGCTGTCCAAAAAGTCCCAGGTTGGCCTCATAATTTTTGAATGTACAGGGTTTTGTTATTGAAAACAAAAATGTCTTTTGGGGTTCCTAGTTGGACTAAAGGATCTGCCTTTTGATATGGACGCTATGTCGGTAGCCCCCCTGGCTTCCCCCCCCCCAGTGACCCAACTTAAAAAATTCAAATTTCTAAGTTTTTAAGAGGGCGAGTGGTACCTCCTCTATGGAAATGTCTTACTTAGGCGAGTGATACGCAACCATGAAAACTTCTCTCTGCAATTTGCCAAAATCACATTCTGGCTGTCCCAAGTTCAACAATGCCCTCTGCACTCAGATTGTTTACTCATGCTAAAGAAGTCGTTATGGGCTACAGCACCAGTAACTAAATTATAACGTTGTCGAGAAGTTGTTAAGAGTGGACGTTGTCGCTGGAGGTCTTCACATTTTCCATGTGACGACCTCCAGCTACTGTACGCTTAGTCAAAAGGTTTGGTCTGGGGTCGGAGCCCCCAGAGGCGACCACAGGGACCCCAGAAATGTACCAAAAGGTGACCCCCCCCCCTGTAATTCGGAATGTAGTGTTTCTCCAGCAACCTTAGCGGCCCACTCACGCAAATGTTAACGTTCATCCGACCAGTGGTCTCGCCAGATGGAGGTGTAAGGTCGTAAGAGCCCCCCCCCCCCCCCCCCCCCCCCCCCCCCGCCCACGGGAGTTCCAATTTTGCTTTACCCATGTTTGTATGCCTGTTGTTAGTATAGGCATGCAAACATGGGTAAAGCAAAATTGGTTATGCATGTCAGTCCATTACACCACAAACACTTCAGAATGTGAGAAATGCCTTTGAGGACAGACTCGACTACTGCAAAGAGGTTGCAGGAGCACACTTTAAACATTTACTGTAAGGATGAACGCACGGGTTGGCTTTCTGTTTAGATTTGACTGTCCACGACACCAAATGCAGTTCCCTCTTTTCCGACCATACGTACTACTACATTACGGCAGTCTTTTTTAATTGTAGTTAATATCACGAATTGTTCTGTCAAGTGTATTGTAACGAGGATTACTCTTGCAAAGCTGCTGGAATACTACTTTGGGTACAAATACCTTTAGTTGGCTTCTCTAGTAAACCCAATTTTGCTTTATCCATGTTTGCCTGCCTGTAAGTTGCTTGGGCCAAGGAAAAAGGAGGTGCTCAGGAAGGGGAGGGGGTTCTTACGACCCTACATCTCCATCTGGCGAGGCCACTGGTTAGATGAACATTAACAGTTGCATGAGCGGGCCGCAAAGATTGCTGGGGAAACACTACATTACGAATTGCAATTGCAGGGTGGGGGGGGGACACATTTTGGTACATTTCTGGGATCCCTGGAGCCCCCTCTGGGTACCCCGATCCCAAGACCAAACCTTTTGACTAGGCGTACAGTAGCGGGAGGTCTTCACATGGAAAATGTGAAGACCTCCAGCTATAACATGCACTTTTTACGACTTCTCTAGCGTGAGTAAACAATCCAAGTGCAGAGGGCATTGTTGAACTTGGGTCAGCCAGAATGTGAGATTGCCGATTCGTAGATAGGTTTTCGTGGTTGCATATGACTCGTCTAAGTAAGACCTTTCCATAGAGGTACCACTCGACCCCCTTTTCCATTTAAATTTTTGTTAAGTTGGGTCCAGTGGGGGGGGGGGGTAGGCATGGGGCTACTGACATGGCGTCCATATCAAAAGGCAGATCCTTTAGACCAACTGGGAACCCCAAAGCTTCATTTTTGTATTCCTACCCATTCAAAAATTATGAGGCCGACCAGGGACTTTTTGGACACCCTGTATATCATTTGACTCATTTTGCACCACCAGTGCAGTTGGTAGAAAAATATAGAAAAGCCATTTTGTTGGGTGAGATCAGTTTCCTTGCCCGAATTTCAACAGGCAGGATCGATAGTTTTACTGGGAAACAATTTTAAGCACAATGGGTTCAAGTGCACAGCCACTTTAACCTAGTCCTTGTATCCCAAGGCATTTAAGGAGAGCATAGTTTCCCTTAATTCGATTCGTTTTGAACCGCCAGTGCTGTTGTAGAGAAGCATAGAAAGCCGTATTGTTAGGTGAGATCAGTTTCTTTGCCAGAATTTCACCAGGCAGGTGATAGTTTTCCTGGGGATGGTAATTCATAGAGCTAAAAAAAAATTACTTTCGAAAACGTATATTCAATATTTTATAACCTTATCCCCCTTCGACACTGGGAAAATAGTCCGGACTCGCCCCAGACCTGAGTCTGACCTTTCCACACTGGACTCTGAGTTGGGTCCGGACAGGACCCCGACTTTCAAGTCCTGCTCAAAGTCGGGACTTGAGACACCTACTCCGACCCCGAGTTTCAATGTGGAAAGGGTCGGAACACGTCCGCACTTGAAGGAAACATTTTGACTCTTGGAGCGCTGATAAACAATAGCGAAATAAAGGGAAAGCAGGAGGAGAGGACGGGAGAGGGAGGCGAGAAAGAAACAGCGATAGCGCCGAAAATGTTGTAGCGAGAGGAAGATTAACTAAAGTCCTGACCGTGGCTGCGATGTTGGGGTTCAGTGTGGAAAGGGGTAAGGAAGGGTTCAAGGTTTTGCCTGTAGGCACAAGTCGGGGCTCAAATACCAAACACGGTGTTCGGTATTACACCACATACGAGGGTGATGTGTATCATTAACAGTTAAGTTACACCTGCCTAGTGTTAGCTATACCTTAAAACTGATGACCCATTTTCGCTGCTTGACCTGGATTCAAACTCACAACCTTCACATTAGTAGGCTGGCGCTGTAACCATCAGACTATACTGACTTGATGAAATACACCAGTTTTAAAACGTATAACAAAATAATATAGCGTAATATTTCGTTTGTTATTGATTGTTACAAGGTATCGACAAAACCCTTCATCCTGCCGAATGCTCGCTCTTTTTCTTTGCTACCATGCAAAGAATGAATGTTCTTGTTCTTATTCATTGTTGCCTTACCAAAAAAAATTGTAACAGGTTATCAATACCCTTCACACCACTTTCTCCTCTTCTAACTCCAGCTCTTGTACTTTTACCACTTCTGTTATGTTAATGATACATGTCACCTTCATACGTGCCCTAAGATTATAAAAATATTGAATTTTTCGTTTTCACATAAGATTTTTATTCAAATAAGGTAACGAGTACTACATGCGACCACCACCCTACCATCAAGTGTTCGTATCATCGATAAAAACAGGTTTTTTTTATGTAAAGTCTGTGATCTAGAGGTGTGGGGAGGTCCGTATAACAAAGATGAGTAGCTTTCCCCATCAAAAACCTGTTTTTTGTCTGCCAAAGAACAACTCTTGGTTGGTGGTGGTGGTTATCTGTGGGACTGGACTCAGGGAGTTACGCCAATTAGGATGCATATAACTTCGTGGCAAGCTATCTGCATTCACAATTTGTATTGTATGAATAAAAGGAAATCATTTTCATTTTCAACCCGTTTGTTAGCCAGTAGGTGCAAAAGGTGTGATTACATAAACCTACTTTGATGAAGCATGGAATACACATGACAGGCAAAACCACACATTTATTACACCCGTCCAGAGTGCGAGTTTCTAAGCAGTGGTTTACAGCACCTGCTATAGAAATTCGGTGGCATCACGCTGTCATTGAAGGCAAGGGGAAGGTTGTTCACAAAAATTAAAAGATCAGGGTTTCCCCAATATGGCAAGAAACCAAGGAAGAAGGACGGTGAACTGGAAATAAGGAATTGTTCACATTGTCTGTTGTCGAAATTTGGTGACACAACGCTGTTACTGCAGCCAAGAAGGCAAGGGGAAAGAAGGTTTAACAGTGGGAGGGAGACGCTCTGATTGAGTGAGCAAAGCAAACGAAAATCAGCGGTTGAAATTGTGATTAAAGACACTTACTTTGATAAAGCGTGGACATACACAATTTACAAGTGACAGACAAATGAACCTATCCAGGTTTCCCCATCAATCTTACATTTTAAAACAAACATGAAACGGGAGTCTGGGATGACACTAATTAACGAATAGTCACAAAATACAGAGTCACTTAAACATGTTTTACAGTGGCATAATTAATTTGTGTGAGAAGGGAGAATTTTTTTGTGAAGGGTTCCTTGATAAAACCAGTCTCACAATGTCATGAAACAACAAGCTTTTAATATTCAGTACTCTATTTATGTGCCTTGTTCAAAAAGGTAGTAAAAGTTAATGAGCACAAGGGCCGAGCCCTGCATGACCTACCTGGCAGCTGCAGCCATATTGGAAAATGATGTTACAAGTTGCCACTTGATGTTTACAGGAAGATTATCGAATACAGTTTTCAATGCTGGTAGACGGAAAAGTGAACAAGGCGCATAAATATTGCAGTGTAGAGCGCTGAAATTAAAAGCTTGTTGTTTCATGGCATCGTGAGACATTTTGTCTGGGAACCCTTAAAAAATGTAAAATATAAAATTGTTATAGCAATTCACTTAATGTCACATAACCAATAAATAGTGACTGAATCCACTAAGTCACTCAAACATCTTATGTCTAGTACACATCAAACACAATTATAAACATAGAGAGTTGCGCTGATTGAGTGAGGAAAGCGAACGAAAATCAGCGTTTGTTAGCCAGTGTGCCCAAAATTGTGATTTTAAAAGAAAATTACTTTGAGAAGCATGGGTATACACATGACAGACCAAACCACACGTTTATTACATCCGTCCGGGCTTCTGTTTCATTGTTGTTACATGAAGGTGGCAAACCCTAGCATGTATCCTCATCGGAAGGAATTTTATAGAATACAACGAGCAGTTGGATAAATAGTTGCATGCGATGAAAACGGCTGCAAAATCTGTTGGGCAATCAGGCATTACGTCCCTATAATGGAGGGGTTTTGGTTCGTCAGACAACTCTTTCTAGGAAAAAATTGCTACCAAAGATCATTGATCTTTGTTACTGGATGGCTAGACAGCTAGCTACTGGTGGCCCGGAAGTCATCTTAATTTTTTTAGACTTTAAGAAGCTGATTGTGAACTGTTTACGGAAAATCATAATTTTTTTGAGTTTGTGTTTTTTTTTCTCCAAAGCTATTGATGATAAGGTTACGATTTTTTTTGCAAACGTATTCACGTAATAGTTATGTTTGATGTGTTCTAGCAGGAGCCTATAGAAAACTACTAGGAGCGTGTGTGGCTGGTCTATGTTAGGAGTGCTTAATTTAGTACGATGTGCTAACGCCAGAAGGAGCAACAATGCTGCTCCCGCGCCAAGTTGTTTAAAATCGAAACTGACGCTCTATTTTATTATTGGCTAGAGCAACTTACGATCAACTGATTGTCTGTTTTAGTTTTTTTATTATTACTTTGGTATTTTTTCCATGTTAAACACTTATTGTTTAAAAAACAAAGGACCGAAACAAAGCCTTGAGAACGTGATGCACACCTCTAATCATCTCGTGCAGGTGGCGACCTCTCTAACAAATTTGTACACCACTGTAGCCGCTCCTGACTTAACACTGTAGTGGAAGTTACCGAGACATGCTCCTAGTTGTTTTCTATAGGCTCCTGGTACTAGACTTAACATGTTTGAATGACATTGTGGTTTCAGTCACTGTTTACTGGTTACAACAATTTCTATAACAATTTTATATTTTTTTCTGCAAAACTTGTCACTAGAATTGTAAAGCCTGGTACAAAATCTTTATGATAATGCAGGTTAACACCACAAAACTCAGAACTCTATATGTTACCGTTTCTGAGAAGAAGAAACACGGATATGCGAATTTTCTCCATAGAGAACCAGTAGCAACTTTGTTAACAGTAACTATTTTTAAATTATTTTGCAGGCCATTACACACATTCAGAGAAAGAAGTTTATAATCGTAATAAGAAGACGACCAATGTTATATTCATAAGTAACATATAGAAGATAATCTCATTTATGAAAAAGGACTGAAAACAATTTGTGTGGATTGAACAAACTGAAAATTTTACGTACACACCAAAAGTAAGATTAAAAAAAGTCACATCACTGAGATCTTCAAAAGCAGGGTTTTTTCAGCCTGTAACCTTTCTAATCTACGAGGAAATTCCCTGAAAATCCAAAAGCCACATGCTTACTAGATGTGAGAAAAACTTTTTTGTGTGCGACTTTCTGATTGGTGCATGGTGTTCTTTCCCTGATGAAGCATTTTTGGTATCATCCATGGGTAAAAATTCAAGATGACTCTGGACAAAAATATGGCCTACCTATCTATCAACCTTTCCAACACCCCAAAATATCTTTCTTTGGATTAAGGCTTGGCTGTTTTTGTGTTAAACTTCATTACACTAACTAAAACTAAACTAACTGTAAAATGATGTGTTAATTAGCTAGACACAACAATTGCTGCCAATAACGCAAAACTTTGGCAAGGCACAATGGAGAAAAAATTTAAATGCGAGTTGTGTGAGTCAGTATTCACAGCATCCGGTAGTCTGCGTGATCACAAGCGCATTCATACTGGAGAAAGGCCATATAAATGTGTTGAATGTGATGCAGCATTTAAGCAGAAATCAACTTTGACGATGCACTTGCGAATACATACCGGTGAAAAACCATACAAATGTAATGAATGTAGCAAATCATTTAACCAAACTTCCGCTCTTCGAACCCATATCTTGCGTAAGCATGTAAAGAAAAAACCGTACGAATGTACCAAATGTGATGGAGCCTTTATTTCAAGATCAGAGCTAAACACCCATAATCGAATGCACACAGGAGAAAAACCACCAAAAAAACTGTACAACTGTAATGATTGTGGGTATGCGTGTTCTTCAACTACAATTTTGAAAGCCCATAAGCATATGCACACAGGAGAAAAGCCATACAAATGTGATGAGTGTGAAAGAACATTCACTTCAAATAACGGCTGCAGTAGACATTACGAAGTTTGTCATCAGGAAAAAGATTTCATGTGTAAGATTTGTCAGCGTGGACCTTACACCAGATGGTCATTAAAAATGCATATGAAAGAATGTCACATGAAGCCAAAACAGTACGAATGTGAAACTTGTCAAATATCTTTTCGTAGAATATCCCAACTCGATACTCATCGCTTACGAGTTCACATCAAAGAACGGTCGTTTAAATGTGATGAATGTAAAAAAATGTGTTTTGCCAAATCTGAATTGCTGCGCCACAAGCGAGTAAGACATTCTTTAGAGAGACCTTACGTATGTAAATTTTGTGATGTGTCTTACCCAGAGAAATATCAACTGAAACAACATATGAGACGACAGTTAAGTAAAACATATCAGACAATTCCCCATTCTTAACAACCATTAAATGACCCAGATAAGTCTCGACTGACTTAAACAAACATATCAGACGACAGTTAAGCAAAACATGCCACAAAATTCTGCATTCATAGCATTCATTAAATGGCATTGAACCAGGGGCATAAGTTTTGCATAGAAGCTAGGGAGAAGAAAACCACGAGACTGACGTACAACAACTTTATAATTTTCATATTTTAAGGTAGAGGAATTCCTGAAGTGAGGGGAGGTGTGAAAATGTTTCCCTCTGAATAAGTTTACTTTGTCCTTTGCGACGTTAATAACAATTTTCTCGTTAACATACCTACAAGGAGCTGCTGATTGTCGCCAGCCCTACTCTCCACTCCAGGCCCCTGCAGTAGGATGACTGTACATATTGAATAATGTGCATCACAATGTGTAAAACCAGTGGAAAACATAAACACAAAAATACTTAAAGTGTTGCATTCGCTGACAGTGGATAATGTCAACATGATGATTGAATCTGGATTTTACCATATACAGTTTCGCATTCATGCCTGTAACAAACTTTTAGTTATAATACATTATATACTCTATATACACACACATATAGTCTATCTATATGTATACATACAATACATTATATATGCATATATATATATATATATATATACTGAGTGATTCATAAAGTTCTGAAAAATAGGCCTATGAATGTAGGCCTATAAAATGTAGGCCTATAAGTTGTAGGCCTATAAAATGTAGGCATATACTATAGGGATGCCTTACTTTATTAGCACATGAAACAAAAACCTTTGTTCAGTCTAGTAAAGGCTTGCTATGTGCATCCCTTGAATTACTTGCGCCGTATGGTATCAGCGCGATGGGGCTCCTCCCCATTCTGGCGTAATGTACAGGAGTGGTTGGATCAGACCTTTGGTGGCAGGTGGATTGGGGGGGGAGGAGCAGTAGAATGGCCACCCAGACATCCTGATATAACCCCTCCTGACTGCTTCCTATGGGGCTGTCTGAGGAACAGGCTAGGCTCAGCACATCACCCGGGGGACTGTTCAGGAGCTAAGGCAATGTAGTATTGAATTAAGGTGGATTTGGCTTAATTTTATTCAGAACCGGGAAATACCTAATGTTTATTTCTGACATCCGAGGAGTGTCAGCGTTCAATCTGTCAGTTACATTGTTTATTAGGCTGGCTTAAGCAAGCTACATTACACTACTACAAATGCACTACGGTTGAAAACATCAACGCATTTCAAACCTTTTTAGTTACGTGTTCAAATCCTGAGTTTAGGATATTCATTAGATTTGAATAAATTGTTTAGAGGTTTGTAAGATTTTCGGTTTGGCAATCCAAACGCACTGCAATACATGAATACAGTTGAAAGTAACACCACATTTCATAACGTTTCAGTTATGGGTTCAAACCCAGAGTTCAGGAAATTCATTAAATTTGACTAAATTGTTGAAAGGTTTGCAAGGTTTTCAGTTTGGCAATCCAAATGCACTGCAACACAAGAATACAGTTGGAGATATCAACGAATTTCAAACCCAAATAAAATGTTGCGCAAACTTCATGAGGCAAGATATTAGATGAGCTCACTATGCTTGTAGCTTGGGTACAGTACATTTTGAGCACATTTTATTTCCTGGGGAGGGGGGGGGCAGGAACTACTATCCCATTCATTTATGATGGGCTTTCCACTACTACAATAATCTAAAGTGTACTGTACAAAATTTGGAATAATCGTGTGAACATCTTTTTATTAGGTCCATTATAGGCTTATAGGCCTACTACATTCTATAGGCCTACATTTCATAGGCCTACATTTTATAGGCCTATTTTTCAGTACTTTATGAATCACCCTGTATATGGAGTACACATGTAGTTGTGTAGAGTTTATAGTCCATTCCAGTTTACTATAACTCGTGTTCATATGTTTGCTATCGTTGCGTGCATGTATAGCCTATAGTAATTATATACACTTGCAGCAATAGCAAGTAACTGAACATGTGAGATATCGTTAATTGTAATGTTGCAATTAATTTGTCCGTATATAAAACATCTAACAAAATTTATACAATCATGGAAGCAAGATTAGTTACATACAACAACATATCTAGGTGCCACTACTTAAGTGATTTTCTTTATAATCATCGCATTAAAAAAAATTACAGTAGTAAATTTAAAATGTACACCATTTTTTAAATATGCACCAATGAAAGAGAACTACAAATGTGTAATATGTGCACTGGGATTGTCAGGTCTATTTTTGCAACTGAATAATTCAGAATAATTCAGCTGAACTATTCAACTGAACTATTCCTAATAATTCAGTACAGTCAGTGCAATAATTTTCATTTAGCTTTACTAAACTGTTGATCATCTTTTTTTTCACTCTATTCAGAATAAGCATTAAGTCATGTTAGGTAAAGGGTGTTACCTCCATCATTATCACTAGTCTTAAATATTTTTGAGCAGTATTTATGTTAGCTCTACTTTGGTTGCTGCCGTCCTAAAAAATTGTAAATGGTAACACTCTACAGGTCCTGGCCAGCATTTTCACTTATTTTAAATACCATGAATTAAAAGTTAAAAAATGTTAAGCTTAATTTTTATGCAAAACTTTACTAGTGATGTCAAGGTGTAGGTGTCATTATTGCCCTTTGTCCTTTTTCAGTATTAAATAAATTGATGTTGTTGTTGTTGTTTATCATTATTATTATTATTATTATTATTGTTATTATAACAGATGTGTTAAAAACCCAAGTATTAAGACCAATTTACAAGAAAGGAAGTAACTCTGATAAAAATAATTATAGACCTGTGTCGCTTTTGTCAATAATTGATAAAATAATAGAAAAATTTTTTGCTAACAAAATTAGAAATTTTCTAGAAAAAGTTAATGCTTTAACAACTATACAGTATGGATATAAGAAAACGACAGGAACAACTGATTTGCTAATAGAAATAAATGAAGTAATAACAAAGTCATTAAATGAAGGTAAACATGTTGGAGCAGTGGTAATAGACTTACAAAAGGCATTTGATACCTTTGATCCGAAGATACTGTTAAAAAAATGTGAATTAATTGGGTTAAGAGGGAAAATATACGAGCTCATAAAAAGTTATTTGAATAACAGGAAAGCAACAGTGAAAATTATGGAAGAATATAGTGAATTTAATAAGGTAAATTATGGAGTGCCACAAGGCTCTGTGTTGGGACCCTTGTTATTCCTGATATACACAAATGATATAACATATGGTATTGATAGAACAATGATATATCTTTTTGCAGACGATACAATACTTATTTCAGTTAATTGGGAATACGAGGAAATGATTAAAAACTTACAACATGATTTTAATTTACTAAATTATTGGTTTATGGAAAATGAACTTTTTATAAGTAATGAAAAAACAATACAAATAGATATAAGAGTACCAAAAATGAAAATTATGCAACAGAAATCAATAGTGAAACATTATATGGATTGCAAAGTTCTTCAGAGGAATAGAGAAAGTGATGTGTGTCATTATAAGTGTAAAAAATTAGAAATTAAAAACACAGCTAAATATTTAGGAATACACATTGATAAAAACTGGAATTTTAAAATGCATATCTCAAACATAATTGTGAAGCTCCGACAAACGTTACCAAAAGTATATCAAATTAAAAATATACTTAGCATGAAAAATAAAAAAATGATCTATGATGCATGGATAGCTAGTCATATAAGATATGCTATAGAAATATATGGTTTTTCTTCTGAGTATTTAATTGATAAACTGCAAAAGATTCAAAATAAAATTGTAAAATTGCTATTTGGAATAAAAAATGCAAACACTAAAGAGATTTATAAAGAAAATAAGATACTTACAGTGTTGCAAATGCGTGACTATATGGTTATAACAAAAAATTATTACGACAATAAATTTAAAAATTATAATAACGAAAAAAGATCTAAATTACGAATACACTCTCAAAGGTTTGAAATACCGAGATGGAAAAATAAGTATGGCCACAGAAACAAAAGGTGGTATGTACCAAAGATTTTTAATGAATTACCTAAAAACGCGTTAAATTATCAAAGCTTAAATGAATTGAAGAGGAATTTAAAGGAAATAATAATGGATACGACAGACGGAAAATAAATAGAAAATGTAAATAGCGTTATACTGTTGAGATGTATTGTTTATTGTAAGGATTTTTGTAAATAGTGTAAAAACAACTGTAATTATGATCATTTATTTAATTTTTATTCATCTTTATGTGTATTTATTGAAGTGTAGACTCACACAAGTTTGGCAGATCAAACTTCGAGTCGTTATGAAATAAACTTTACTATACTATTATTATTAATACATGAAGAATACCAAGACAGCGATGCAGAAAAATAAATACTGAATCTTAGGAAGAGATACTTGATGAAATCATGGTCAAAGAAGGAAATGTAAACTGAAATTCTACAAAGAATGGAAAGTAAAATAAATAGACTACTAAAATTGGGGAAAAAGTTGATAGTATCATTAAATCTATGCCATTCTATGGCATTCATAAATAAAGAATATGAAGAAATTAAGAAAGAAAATAAAGAAATAAAAAGTCAGATGGTAGAGATGGAAAACTGACTACAGAAATCAGAAGATAGCCAGCAACAATGTAAACAAATAAAAGAAGAGTTAAACCAGATGGAAATGGAACATCTTGAGCAGTGGCAATATGATAGAAATCGCAACATTGAAATTTTTGGAGTAGACTGGTGCCCAGATGAAGACTTGAAAGACACCGTTAGTAGAATTGCTAGGCAAATTGAAATAAAAAAAAAAGGTAGCAAAAGTTAAAAAGCGCAAGGGCCGAGCCCTTAACGACCTAACTGGCAGAAACCAGTTACACTCAACCAATAGAAAAAATAAGAACCCAACTAGAAGCCTACACGATATCTGCCAACCACCAAATGGCTATGAATGTAGTCAAAAACTTCCCATATACCAGCATTGGAAAATTGTGTTCGATAATCTTCATGTAAACATCAGGTGATAACTTGTAACATCACTTTCCAATATGGATGCTGCCAGTTAGGCAGTGCAGGGCTGGGTCTCTGTAGTTTTTTTTAACTTTACCACCATTGTGAACAAGGCGCATGAATATTGTAGAGTGCTGAAAATTAAAAGCTTTTTGTTTCATGGCATTGTAAGACTGGTTTTGTCTAGGAACCCTTAAAAAATGTAAAATATAAAATTATTATAGCAATTCACTTAATGTCACATAACCAGTAAACAGTGAATGAAACCACAAAGTTATTCAAACATATCATGTCTAGTACACATCAAACACAATTATAAACAAAGAGAGTTGTGCTGATTAAGTGAGGAAAGCGAATGAAAATCAGCGTTTGTTAGCCATTAGGCGCAAACTTGTGATTTTAAAAGAAACTTACGTTGATGAAACATGGGTATGCACATGACATACAAAACCACACGTTTATTACACCCATCACATTCTGTTTCATTACTGTCGTATTGTTGTTGTTGTTGTTGTTGTGTCCTTGTCGGAAGCAAAAGTTTTATAGACTACAACTGGCGGCTGGATAAATACTCGCATGTGACAAAAACGGCTGCAAATCTGTTGGACAATCAGGCATTATGTCCCTATAATGTAGGGCAACGGTTTTGGTTCGTCGGACGGCTCTATCTAGGAAAAAATTGATACCAAAGATCGAAAGATTTTTGTTACTGACTGGCTGGATAACTAGCTACTGGTGGCCCGGAAGTCATCTTAATTTTCATAGACTTTAAGCTGATTGTGAACTGTTTACAGAAAAATTATAATTTTTTTTAGTTTGTGTTGTTATTCTCCAAAGCTATTGTTCAGAATGTTACGATTTCTTTGCAAAAGCATTCACATAAGATATTTGAATGAGTTTCAGTCACTGTTTATTGGTTGTGTGAGGTTAAGTATATTGCTATACAATTTCTTATTTGTTTCTGGTATACTTATCACTAGAATTGTATAAGTATGGTATAAAATCTTTATGATAGTGCAGGTTAACACCACAAAATCTCAGAACTCTAGGTGTTACTGTTTCTGAGAAAAAGGCACACGAACATGCGAATTTTCTCCATAGAGAACCGGTGGCATCTTTGCTAACTATTTTTAAATTATTTTGCAGGCCATTAGCCCATTACACACATTCAGAGAAAGAAGTTAATAATCATGAGAAGGCGATCAATGCTATTCATAAGTAACATATAGAAGATAATCTCACTTATGAAAAAAGACTGAAAACCATTTGTATGGATTGAACAAACTGAATTTTACGTATACACCAAGAGTAAGATCTTCAAAAAAATCACATCACTCCGACCTTCAGCAGTAAGGGTTTTTTTTCAGCCTGTAACCTATAGAAATCTGCGAGAAAATTCCCTGAAAATACAAAACCCACCTACTTACTAGATGTGAGAAAAACCTTTTTTCTTTGTGAATGTGTGATTAGTGCATGGAGTTCTTTTCCTGATGAAGCGTTTTTGGTATCATCCACTGGTAAAAATTCAAGATGGCACTGGACAAATATATGGCCTAACTATTTATTTGTCAACTTTTCCAACACCCAACAAAGTCTTTCTACGGTTTCAAGCTTGGCTGTGTTAGTATTAAACTACACTAAACTAACTAAAACTAAACTAACTATAAAGCGAAGTGTTATTTTAGCTACACACGGAACAACTGCTGCTAATAACGCATAACTTCGGCAAGGCATGATGGAGAAAAAGTTTAAATGTGAATCATGTGAGTCAGTGTTCACAGCATCTGGTAGTCTGCGTGATAACATGCGCATTCATACTGGAGAAAGGCCGTATAAATGTAATGAATGTAGCAAATCATTTAATCAAACTTCTGCTCTTCGAAGCCATGTCTTGCGTGAGCATGTAAAGAAAAAACCGTACGAGTGTACCAAATGTGATGGAGCCTTTATTTCAAGAGCAGAGCTAAACATCCATAATCGAACGCACACAGGAGAAAAACTACCAAAAAAACTGTACAAGTGTAATGATTGTGAGTCTGCATGTTCTTCAACTATAAATTTGAAAGCCCATAAGCGTTTACACACAGGAGAACAGCCGTACAAATGTGATGAGTGTGAAATTGCATTCATTACATGTAGCAGCTGCCGAAGACATTTTACGCAGTTTGTCATCAGGAAAAAGATTTAAGGTGTAAGATTTGTCAGCGTGGACCTTACACCAGATGGTCATTAAAAATACATATGAAGGAATGTCACATGACACCAAAACAGTCTGAATGTGAAACTTGTGAAACACCTTTTCGGAAAAAATACCAACTCGATACTCATCGCTTACGAGTTCACATCAAAGAACGATCATTTAAATGTGACGAATGCGAAAAGACATGTTTTGACAAATCTGAACTGCAGAGTCACAAGCGAGCAAAGCATTCTTTAGAGAGACCTTACGTGTGTAAATTTTGTGGTGTGTCTTACTCTGAGAAATCTCGTCTGACTCAACATATGAGACGACAGTTAAAGGTACATAAATCCCTCCGTTCTGGCCGCTTGACTCTGCGTCACCTACGCTAAAATATAGGTCAAACGACCGCAGCGCGCATTGCTCTACGACATTAGTCATACTCATTTCGGGGCCGCTGCAACGTGACACATCGTACGACCAAGTCGCAAACTTGAGCGAAGGATTAATTATCCTTCCTCCAGGGCCGCGGCTTGCCAGCGATGTGGCGGGAGTTATATACCGCTCGGACTGAGCCGTTTAAAACAAGCCTAATAACATTCACGCGCCACTACTGACATCTGCATCGTACCCTTAGACCGGCAAATGAAAGGTAAATCAGTTTATATAAAACTATTTCTGGCAATGTATCGAGTGAAACTGTTAAAATATACCGGAGGGAGTTATGTGCCTTTAAGTAGAACATATCAGACAATTCCTCATTTTTAGCATTCATTACATGACTCAGGAAAGTCCCGACTGATTCAACATATTGGACGATAGTTACGTAGAACAGGTCACAGAATCTGCACTCACAGCATTCATTAATCAACCAAGATAAGTCTCGACTGACTCAAACATATAAGATGAAAGAACATTTCACAGAATTCATAGCATTCACTAAATGCCATTGAACCAGGGTCATGAGCTTTTGCACAGTCGCTGGGGAGAAGAAAACCACGTACATCTACTTTATAATTTTCACGTTTTAGGGTAGAGGAATTCATGAAGTGAGTGGAGGTGTGAAAATGTTTCTCTATATAAGTTTACTTTGTCTTTTGCGACGTCAATAACATTTCTCGTTAACAAACCTACAAGGAGCTATTAATTGTTGTCATCCCTTCTCTCCAACCCCTGTAGCATGATTGTACATATTGAATAATACTCATCACAATGTGTAAAACCAGTGGAAACATAAACACAAAAATACTTAAATTATTGTATTCGCTGAAAGTGGACAATGTCAGCATATCATGATCGAATCAGCGTTTTACTAATGTATTGTTTTTCCATTAGTTTTTCATTAATGCATATAACAAAGTTTTAGCTCTAATACATTATAATACACACACATAGGCTATCAATATAAATATAATACATTATATATGTATATATGTAGACTGTACGTGTATATGTGTAGAGTATGTAATCTACTCCAGTTAACGATAATTCGTGTGTTTATTTATTTGCTTTCGTTTCGTGCATATGTAGCCTATAGCATATATATATATGCAGGCAGCGATAGCAAATAACTGAACATGTGAAATATCGTTAATTGTAATAGACAATGTTGCAGATCGTTTGTCCGTACAAAAAACATCTAAAGAAATTTATACAGTCATGGAAGAAAGAATAGTTGCATATGACAACATATCCAGGTGCTACTACTTAAGTGTTTTGAATTACGGTAATTGCCTTCAAAAAATTCTAGTAGTGGAAATCAATAGATCTTATTAAAATTAATTTAAATGTATGCCATATTTTATATATGGGTGGAAATTCAATTGCACCATTGAAAGATAACTACAAATGTGTAATATGTGCAATGTGATTGTCAGGTCTGTTTTTACAACTGCACAATTTCGCAAAATTCAGCACAGCCGAAAAAAGATATTAGCTTTATGAAAGTTTTTGGCCACATAACGAACACAGCAATAAAGGGTAAAGAAAGTACAACAATTTTCATTCACCTTTAATAAACTGTTCGATCAGGAAATTGCAAGGGACCATATCCTGCTCATGTTTTTGCTTTCACACTAATCAGGATAAGCATTAAGTCGTGTTACGTAAGAGGTGTTACCTGCATCATTTTCACTACAGTCTAAAATATTCTTGTGTGCTATTTATTTTAGCTCTGGATTGGTCGCTGCCTTCCTAAGAAATTGTAAATGGTAACCCTCCGCAGGTCCTGGCCAGCATTTACACTTATTTTAAACACCATGAATTAAAAGTTAAATATTAGGTTTAGTTTAAGAAAAACCTTACTATGTCAAGGGGGGGGGGGGGGGAGATGAGGCTTAATGGCGCGTCGACAGCTTGGTCACTAGCGCCAACCTCAGTCACAGTGCAGTGGTCCGGGTTGCCGGGTATGTCAAGGAGTAGGTGTCATTATTGCCCTATGTGCTTTTTCAGTAGTGAATAAATTTTTGTTGTTGTTGTTGTTGTTTATTGTTATTATTATTATTATTATTAGTAGTAGTAGTAGTAGTAGTAGTAGTAGTAGTAGTAGTAGTATTATAAGACTGAAACAGTCTGTGAACTAATAATCCCAAAGGAGACCAAAAATGAAGAGGATAATAATTATTTACCTTCTCAAACTGCAAGATGCAAAACAAAAATGTGTCATAAACAACGATAAACACATTAAATAACACTACACTCGCTGTGAACCCATGAAACTAAAAACTCACCCTAATCGTAGCATAAGAAATCAATTACAACAGGAACTTTTGTCCAGTCTTACTGAGCATTTCACCTGCCAACACATTCAAACCTGGCTCCTCCCACTGTTGCTCAGCAATTACAAGCCCTGCAGAGTAGCCTTCCCTGCAGCCAATCATCTCACTCACACCAATATATTCTTCACTTATAAGATAACTTAACTAGATAATAAGTAAATAAATAACAATACCTTACTGGTAAACTGAATTGAATTGCCCTTGTTTAGTAATGTCAGTTTACCGGTAAGGTATTGTTATTCACTTATTTATTTATTTATTATTTAGTTTATTTGAATTTTTAATTGTTTGTAGATTTAGTTGGTTGCCTGTGGGGTTGTTAAGTTTGACCTTGTTGCACCAGTAGTGAAGAGAATATTGGACTGTGTGAGATGCTTGACTGCTGGGAAGGCTGCTTTGCATGGCTTGTAGTTGCTTAGCAATAGTGGGAGGAGCCAGGTTTGAATATGGCGGCAGTTGAGAATGCTAACTAAGACTAGGTGAAAGCTCCTGTTTTAATCTATTTTTTTTTTACTGTGATTAGGCCGAGTTTTTAGTTTAATTACATAAAGCTGCTGTATGTCAACATCAGAAGTTGTAGTTTGAACTGGGATGCCTTGTTCGTGGATCTGGAGGATCCAACTTTCATTTGGACGTAATAGGGCTAATACATCCAAATAAATGTTTGATTCCACCGAGTTTTAGTTTTAGTGTATGTAGACAAGTTTTAGTGTATGAAAGGTTTAGTGCATGTGTACATATAACTGTAAGGAAGGAAGAGTATCCCTTGTCTTTCTTGATAATTGTAAATTTAAGGATATTAATAAATAAAGTGTTAAAATTGGTACCAATGATGGAGTGGATATAATTTTTAGTAAACAATGTTTTACTCTGCAGAAATCTGTAATCTGCAGAAAACCATATTTAAGTCGAGTTCATTAAAAACACACACTTGAAGCTTTAACTTGAAGGCAAAGATGATAAAAATGTAAATGCTATCGTACCTGATGGTCTGAATTTGAATTTGCTTAAAGAGTCACAGGACATTTCACAGGACATTTCAGGAACGTTACAAAAACTTGATGACAGCTTTTGGTTTCCTTATGTAATAAATACTAAGGCTGTACCAACACCGAGCTGCCGAGCCGATTCTCGGCGAGCAGAGCATGATCGGCAATCTCGGTATACGGAGCAATTACGTCCATTTAACCGAGCCGAGCAGCGCGGCTCGTGTTTAGTCTTGGTGCACGATAGTAGTAAGGGATTTGAAGAATAACAGGCCCTTTTGAACAGGTCCTACAGTAAACTCATGCATCTTGTCATGTTTATCCAATTTGAGTATTATTTTTCGCAGGTTTTTTTCTTAATTTTGGTCACCGTGTGCTTATTTGTACGGGTAGGATTTCTAGCGCATGGAGAAAGCACAGTGGGTATAAAAGGCGCGAATAATTTCGTAAGTCTTCATATCAGCTATGGCTGCCAAGTACAAGGCAGTGTTCCGGTGCAAGAAATGCAAAGTTGAGTTTTTATCGCGAGAAGAGGTAGAATACCATCTGCAGAAGCCTTGTGTGTTAAACTTTACGTGTCTCGATTGCGGAAGACTCGTTTCTTCTTACGATGAAGTTTTGGCACACCACGACCGATGCGATGGAAAAATGATCACGCTTGAAAAAATCAAGTTTGGATGTGCATATTCCTGCAAAGATTGTCGGAAATATTTTCCCGATTTAGCAAAAGCTAGGGTCACACCAGGATTTCACATTCGTGGGAAGAGACGAACGAAGAGACGGTTTTGGATGATAAAAATAAAAGGACCAACGATGATTGACGAAGAAAAAAATGAAAGATGCCTGGCAATGAGATTTTTAATGTCAATACTGTGAAAAGACGTTCAGGAACAACAGATATAAACGGAAGCACGAAAGGCGTCATGAAGGAAAATGTAACGTAACCTGTGAATCGTGCGGTGAGACTTATTTGGGCAGTCTCACGTATAAACGGCACAAGTGTGGAGGGGTTGTAAAACAACGTGGAAGGGAAATTGGAGAGTCTTAAAAAAAAAGGCTTAAATTGTCGAACCTAAACTCAACCCCCGATTAAGGGAAGGAATAATTTCTCAAATGCCCTCAAATTTCAACCTGGTAGTAAACAACGTCAGATCTCTAGTCGTACCTATAATAGAGGATACTAGAATCGACTGGGCCTTGTCCTACATGATTCACGATTTGAAAGACAAGAAGGAGGTGACCGAAGATACCGAACTCGAGGTGAGGCCGTTCAGTTTGGATTTAGGAGATTTTGATCTCGTACGCGATGCTTTTAACAGCTGCTTCTTGTCTTTCAAGCGGGATTTTAAGTCTGATGAAATGCACTACGAGCCCTTGATTTTGTTGGAAAAATAAGAGGACAAATATTGGAATCTATTAGAACAAAATCGACGTCTTATGGTAAACATAAAAGCTCAAATTGGATATGCATTCTCTTCGAAAAAGCGATGGATAATACGGAAAGTACTAAAGCTTATTTCAATTCCAACCTGGTCAGAGTGGGGAGCAAGGAAGTTCTCTCGGAAATGTCAAACAAAATTCTGCATAGTATTGGACAGTTTGCAGTGGAAGGAAGTGGGTGGGTTGTCAAGCACGGCATGTGCACAAAACTATGCATTGGAATTTTAGACCTTTTGCCGGAAAAGGTTACGTAGCACTCCCCAACAAGCATAAAATAGGTCCCGATATACTGGTCAATGTGTGTAGTGAGGATGATAAATGTTTTCTGTGGGCCTTGTTGGCTAATATACACTCCGTTCCATCTTCACAACATGATTGGGATACAAAACATTACCTTCCTCGTGCGCACGAGTTAGTTGTTGGTATGTAGGACCCGGTTCCTTTATCCAAGATCGCGGCATTCGAAAACTCCAACAACATTTCGATATCTGCTTTTGGTTTCGAGGATGACGAGCTTTGCATTTATCGCGCGAGTTCCTTGGTTGAAAGTAAGCATCACGTTGACTTGCTTCTTCTCGACGGACACTACGTGACGATAAAAGATTTAAAAAAATTCATAGCGAGTTTCAACCCCAACAGAAATTTGAACTATTTTTGCAGCCGTTGCCAACACGGTTTTCGAAATTGTGTCAGGTATGAAAACTTCCACCTACCATCTTGTAAGGGAGTTCCGTATCAAAACACCTCGTTCCCCGACAATGATGTTATCTGGTTTAATAATTTCAAGAACGAACTCAAAAGGTTGTACATAGCCTATGTGGACTTTGAAGTAGTGCTGCATCCAGTCTCCAGTTATAATGGAAATGATACATACATCAGAGGTAACCCACATACACCAAGCTTGCAGTTTTGCCTACGTGATTGTGGACCACTTAGGCGGAGTGTTTTCTAAAACGTTGTACAGTGGAGTAGATTGCGTGAAGGTTTTTTTCGAGTCTATATTAGAGGAGCAGAAATAGATCGTGGCTTATGTGGATTCCCACAAGCAACGGATGAAATGCTTAACCACGGAGCAGTGGTTGCTGTACAAACAAGCTGCAGTGTGCCATTTTTGCAAACACGGTGCATTTATCCCTCCCCAAGAAAAGTTTAACGGGTTTATGAAAGTACGAGACCAGGACCACGTTACCGGTAAATTTAGAGGTGCCGCACACCGCAAGTGTAACTTTGCTTACACTTTGAACAAAAATATAGCGGTTGTTATTCATAATTTCGAAAAAAACGAGTCATTTCATCGTGAAACCTTTGAATTCGTTTAAAGATTTGAACGCTTTGCATAATGTCAGGATCATCGCTAAGAAAAAGGAAAGAATCAGCAGCATGAAATTAGGCAGTTTTACTTTCATAGATAGTCTAGCATTTATGACGGCATCGTTGGAAACTCTAGCTTCGAACTTAAAGCGCTTCAACTTCATGGACAAGCTTTTCGAAGGTGAATCGATGGAGATCGTAAGAACCCTTAGGCGAAAAGGTGTGTTTCCGTACGAATACCTGACAAATGTGGAAGTGTTTGAGGAGAACTGTTTACCTCCCATGTCGGCATTTGTCTCGTTGTTGAAAAGAGCGATCTGCTCCGAATCTTATCAACACGCGATGAAGATTTGGGATTTAGGCAAATGCAAAACGTTTGGAGATTACCACGACCTGTATTTGTGGACGGATGTCGGGCTTTTAGCCGATGTCTTTGAAAACTTTAGAGCGACGAATTTGGCTAGTTACGGATTAAACCCCTCCCATTACATTTCTACACCCTCCCTATCTTGGGACGCGGCGCTCAAGAGGACGAGAGTGTCTTTGTATCTCTCCACTAATATTGACATGCATCTTATGGTGGAAAAGGGTATAAGAGACGGTGTCTCGTTTATAGCGAGAAGATACGCTAAAGCCAACAACCCGTATATACCATCTACCTTTGACACTGACAAAAAGAATTCTTACATCATATTTTTGGACTTCAACAACTTATACGGTTGTGTAATGTGCGAGTATCTACCGACTGGAGAGTATGAATGGGTGCCGGAAGACCAACTCGAGGATATAAATCTCGATAATTACGGAGATTAGAATGATACGGGGCTGATATTGGAAGTGGTCTTTGAATACCCAGAGATGCTTTATGCATCGCACAATGATTTCCCGCTAGGCCCGTAGCACATGAAAATCACAAAGTCTATACTTTCTCCTTTCAACCGTCGGGCAATCGAGGACTTGTGGTTGACGTACAGCAAAGGCCTAAAGCTAACCACTAACCTTCACTCAAAGACAAACTACGTGGTGTACTATAGAAATTTGAAATACTACATCTCTCTCGGCATGGTTCTCAAGAAAATACACAGAGCGATCAGTTTTAAGCAAGCCCCTTGGCTGAAACCTTACATAGAGTTTAATAACGAGAAACAGCAAGCAGCTAGAAACGATTTTGACAAAAACCTCTACAAACTCCAAAATAATTCGATTTTCGTTAAGACGATAGAGAACAAACGCAAGAGAAACAATGTCTTGATAGTAACGACGAAAGCGAAAGCTATAAAGTGTGCGTGTCACCCCTGCACCACGAGTTTCACTTCTCTAAGCGAGGATTTGGTAATTTTTACAAAGACGCCAGCAAACATCATCTTGAACAATCCCATCGTGGTTGGGTTTAGCGTCTTGGAACTGTCAAAGTTATTAGTCGACCGGTTTCACTACCATCACATGATGAAAAATTACGGACCAGAGAGATGTAAACTCCTAGTCACGGACACGGATAGTTTATGTTATTCGATAGAAACGGACGATATTTACGAAGATATGGAAGAAGATGCATCGTTAAAAGATCATTTCTTACACTCCAACGTCAACAAAAAAGTATTGGGGAAGATGAAAGACGAGAGCGTGGGGTGCCCAATTTCCGGATAACTCAGTCGAAGAGACGATTCTTGTGCTCAAACCATTTATTCCACTGCGACTTTACATTACACAAGCGAGCGCACACCATCGTGCCTCACCGATAAAACGCGTCACACTCTCTCTATCTGGAGAAAAGAGCTTGGCCGCTTACAACAATAAGGAAAGCGTGTGTAAAGCCGCTTAAGACAGCATCAAATCACATTACAGCTGGCATGCAAAAGTTTCATGGGTTATATCCAGGGCTCGATTTAGCATTTTTTGCCGAGCTCAAAAAGTTGCGGTCCTGAGGGGTTACCTAGGCCAGATTGCTTGCTTAGGAACATAAAATATTTTTGCAGGACTTTTTTTTGTATAATAATATTTAATTGTGTAATTTTATTGATTTCTAAAAATGTTAGTGCTGTTCTACTTCTCACTGTTCTGAGACCTACATGATATATCGTAATTGTTTATTGGAAAGCAATGTAACTGAGGAAAGGAACACATGCAACTCCATGCACGTGCAATGCATGTTGCTTCCCCGCAAAACAGGGCTGTGGCTGTCACTGGTGGCTAAAAGACCTTTCAGAAAGCTGCGTCTGAAGCTATTATAGTAGTGCGGCATTGTTTTCCGGTTCAGGGGAACCAATTCTTCGATTGCGGCCCCTTATATGGAGCCCAGGTTATGTAGTATTTACTTGAATAAATGACCTAGTGTTTAATCAAGACAATTTTTCAGAATATATTACCAATACCTGCACTGCAATTGTAGGCTTACCCCGAAATAAACATAAAAAAGTTGTATAAGTAAAGCAAAGCTTGCCATTTCGACATTAGTTGGTTTGATCCGCGGAAGATGCTCAAAACCGAAAGTAGCTTTCCATTTCTTGATGGTACAATACTGCTTACTTCAGATTTTCCACGAATAAGATAACCATTATGTTTTCACAGAGCTTCGACCATGCATTTGCCCTTTATTTATTTATTTCTGGCTCTGAGACGGGGAAAGAACCACCTTTTGAGATATTGACAAAAATCGAACATGACATAAAGTGTACGCAATTTTAGGCCAAGTCTGAAAACAAAGTATAATGACCTGCGGCCATTTTTGTAACACATTCCTTCGATGTTACTGTCAAACAAATTGTTCCCTGGTTTACACGTACGAAAACCTCTTTCCCTCAGTTTTACGTTTGCCAGGAATCAAATGAACATTTGTTTTTTGTTCTTTCTCTCCTACCCATTGGACCGTAACGTGTTAATTCAGTCCTAGTGAAGTTTACGTGAAGTGTGCGCTGTGCAACTACGGAAAAAAAATCCTTTGCTTTTCCATTAAGTGTATTATTATGGTGGATAGTCCGGACATTAATCTTTTACCAACACTTCGCAATACAAGAAATGCATTAAATAAAATTTATTACATTAAATTAAATGAAATGTAAAATTTTTTTTTTAATTCACTAGCATGTCTTGTACTGAATGAGTTGGCCAATGACAGCATGTTGGATTGCTCAGTGGAAATTACAAGCCCGAAGGAGAAGCATTTACCATAAATCGCTTATTAAACGCCCAGGGGCGGTTAAAATTAATTCGATAAAAAAATGGGGTGGGCCGAAAGAAAGTTATTCATTTTTCGCATATTGCTTCTGTCCACGGAGGGTGTTTAGGCCTAACTCCGTCTGCAAATTCAGCGTTTTTATGTGATTATTCACGTACATGATCTGGGTATGGTTTAGCATTCACGCAATGACTTAAGAGGATAAAACATTGATTTCCTCGAATGTTTGAAGCTTTTAGTCAATTTTAGCACAAAATTCTTCTCTGAAATGCTTTAAGGAGAGCTGTAATTAGGTGATCACGGTTTCTGGGTTATGAGAAGCCACCAAGTTTCCAAAAAGGGTCGTCCTTTGAAAGCAGTGATATCATTCAACCAGGGAAAGGCTGCCAAGGCTAATCCTATTATCTAGCAAACTTGGGGCAGTGCACTCTACTTAAATTATTTTTTGAACCAGGAGTGATTACGGTTATCTGCAAGTAACGCAAGTTTTTAAGGTATACCTCTAAATAGAAATTCATGGGCTCTGTTATATGCCGCAATTGGCATAATCACGAGGCACCACATTTCTCTTTTATTCCCGAAAATGCCAGGAGTGGCTAAGATCAGGCTTGACCCTGGAACCTTTTTGAGCCAGACTTCATTCTAAGTGTTATGCAAACATACCCACATGATTTGGAAAAGAAACTCGTGCGATATAGGCTTTAGGTTTTTTATTAATATGCTATCAATTACAACGTTGTGTTTTCATGGATGTGTGTTCAGCAGTGCTTTTTTGATAAAGTTATGAGAGTTTTTGTTCTTTTTTCCGCAAAACAAACACCATGCTCGACTTACTCTGAAAAGACCGTACCTTTCTATTCAGTAATTGTATAAATCAAAGTTTTACTCGTCACTGAATGGTCACTGGCAAACAAACCACAGATCTACACAGTATAACTCACTTAGAGGAGCAGTTTGCTTTCATTCTCGTTATGCTAATATTAGAGCAATGACAGATCACCTTTGTTTATCGTCGGACTTTTACGGAAACAACGAAGTTACTTCTCGAGAGGATTCAGAGCTTTACATTTAAGGTCGTGTATGAGCGGCATACAAATTAGGTTCTGGCCTACGAAATAGAGGGCTAGTATCGGAACGCCAAACAGAGGAAAATAGTGCAAACATCATAAATCGAAACTGCTTCAAAAATCGAAATCGTAAATCGTAATTACTTAGCAGAATCGTTTTGCGCAAAGAAAACAAATATTCTCACACCGAATGCCACTCGGTGCTTTTCTGAAAACGATAATTTGTGCGTTTTAGCACTCAACTCCTATCCAACAAATTTCCCTCGACTTTCGACCTCCGGAAATAAAATCTGGAAGAAGTTTCGTGCTAAAACACACAAATTATCGATTTCATAGTGCGCACCCGCGGTATTACGGCTGAGAACATTTCAAATTTTTCCCACAACAGTCTCTGTAGTTGTGTTCAGGATTGTTGGAATCAACAGCTTTCGCATCAATAGGCAACTTGTAGAGCATTCCACCAAGCAGAAGGAAAAAAGTCCCAAAGCATACCCTGAACGTTGTGTGCCCTTGCAGATCCCTAACAACTGAGCAAGCACAGCCCAGTGGCCAGAGTGGTAGGCCTCAACTCAAGTGAACGCCGGATCGAATCCCACGACTGCCTAAGCCAGGTTTGCTGGACTTGCGAAGAATTAATGTTTACCGATGTTCTGGTAAACTCGCCACAGAACACCAGGACCACCCATAGGTCTCTGAGATGTGTCCAATTAACAGTAAATCGCTACCAGCGGCACCGCTGAACCAATCACAGAGGGAAGATCCACCAAAAGTTGAAATCATACTCCCAAAAACGAACCACACCTCCAAAACTCCACATGAAGAGGTCGAAAGGTCCAAGCATATTACAGACTAAGAGCAGAAAATCAGCTCACTGGAGTAATGAGTGTCACCTGAAGAACATAGCATCGCAGACGTAACATCAAAGGCAGGATTGCTAGCTGAGTTACAGATATGTGAGTCTTGCATCACAAAGCAGTTACCGGCCAAATACCAGCCGATAATTATTCATTTCATTTGTTATATTTCATTTGTTTGTGCTTTTAGGGAGCACGAACCCAAACTGGGTTATGCCCCACGATGACGATAGGAGCAGTTTCGCTCGCTAGCTCGCTAGCTAGACAGTAACACAAATCAACGTTGTTGACAGGGTCGGACTGGGCCGTCTGCCAGTCGGCCAATGGCAGATGCGTCCTGACGCCCTACGCTTTTTTTTTTTCTTAGTAACATATTTTTAATATTAGCTTTTCTTTATTTTCTTTTGATATTAGTTGAGAAAGGGGAAAAATACAACGGAATGGACCTAAGTAAAACGTTAATATTGTAACACACATACCACATCGCTTGAATAGATTATATACTTTCAGAACACATATGACGAAACATTCGTCCAAGCCGAAATTGTCGCTTCTTTGGATAACTTTGCCGTTCTAACTTAACAGTATAGTTTGTTTTTTTTAGCTTAAGGATGAACCTAAAAAAACCTATTTATTTTCTGAAATTAGGTAATAAGGCAGAGTGCTAAATGTTGAACGTTCCACACTGATACAGAGGCCTCATTTAGCAAGATAGACACTGTATATTGGGTAAAAGTATCTGGCACATTTTCCCCTTCTTCCGACCCATGCAACTGCACCCATTAGGGTTCGACCATTTATAAGGAATTTGCCCAGTAAAGTGTATTTATTTCTCAAAACAAGGTCACTACACCAGCGTCGATAGCCAAAGCCTCAATCCCCCCCTCCTCCACCACAAAAAAAACGTATTGGTTGTGGAAGTACCGAATTTTTTAAAGGAAAAAGTTCCCCCCCCCCCCCCTTACTCCTAATCTGGTACCGGTGCCCTTTTTTGACTCTCGGGTAGATGCAAAAAATTAACCCTGTCCGACCCGGGTTATTGAAGGCATGCACTTTTTCTCCATAAAGAACACGTTCCCACACTTTATTGTTGTGGCATTCTTCGTTACTGGACCCAACATACCTGATACCAACGATTTGCAAAGATTTCTACCGCTTGGGGAAGTTTCACCAGTTGGCTGAAATCAGGTACTATAGCTTGTTAGTTACAAGACACAGTCTGTTAGTAAGCCGCTATTTTCCATCTGACAAGAATAATTAAGCTCCGACCACATAAATTTCATTTAGTTGGCGGCGATACTCTAGCGTGTGTCTTGATAATGACACTGTCTGGCATTTCACCCCTATCGACGACTGGAGCGGAAGCAGAGCGCAATCAATTACGTATCTCATCATTTCGGGGTGGGGTCATAGTAGCAAAATGTCATAGTAGCAAACGACGTAGTAGCAAAGCGTTGTAATAGCAAAACGTTTTGTACGTTCGCATGGTTAGTTATACTCTTAGTGTGAATTTGTTTACATCATTTTCTCAAAATTTCTATTATTTTATGAAATTTATACCCCAACACAAAACTGTATGACATATTTATTGTAATGATGGAAACTCCGAAGCCTCTTTTTTTTCTCGCAGAAAAACAGCGCTCACCACCCATAATGGGCAAAGTGCCCCCATCAATAATTGACATTTTTGGATCCAGTATTTTTTCTACAAGACAGCCAGATCTATTCTGCTTTCTACACACTTCTAACGAAACACAGTTTTCAAAACCGAACTCTGAATTTAACTACGGACCTTCCCATCAACGTTTCATCATCCGGAAGTCGTTATCGCAACTTCGTTTGTAAAAATATAATTATTTTGATATTTTCTATAATAATAATAATAATAATAAAAATAATAATAATAGGTTTGTTGCAAACGCAACCGGAGCGACAAGGACTGGGTGGTCACTGACTCCCGTACGATGTTAAAACAAAAAAATTATACACTATAAAAGTTAAACAGTTAAAAGTTTAAAACAAGGACGATGGCTCGGCTGCAGAGGAAGGGTATATGGTATGGGGTTGGGGTCACGAATGCCTTACCACCAAGGTTAGACCTACCAGGGGCACAATGGTCCCCGATGGCTTTTTTTGCAGGGAAAAGCCGGGTAACATTGTCAATGTTTCTTTAAAAATAATAAAATAATGCATCGTAGTTTAAAGCTTGGCCAATACCAATAAGTCAATCTTCATAAAAAAAATAAAATAATGAGATGCATGAAACTGGTGTAGTGAAAGTTAAAAACTGAAGTGGGATGTAAGACTAAAGCTATTTACAATTTAAAAAGATGTATATAATAATAATAAATTTTATTGCCTGAAGGATGGTAATGCTCGATGTTAATTAAAACATGTGTGAGCAACAAGCAAGGATACACATTCATTTTTAGATTTTTACAATTGATTACATTTTTGGAAATACTTAATAAATTAAACCAAACATTTTGCTATCAGCTTACAACACAGTACCGTACATTTATATAGTTTCATCACATATGCTTTTCTATGCATAAAATTATTTCTTTTCATTAAATAAAAATTTCTTAAGCACGGGTTTAAGTTCATTTTTGTTATTGTACAATAACATTTCTTTTGGTAATCTATTGAACATTTCTGGTATGTAATATTTTTTGTTTCATATTTATTGTACCATTTTGGTATTTGGAATCTCTGAGTTTGTGTTCTTAATCTGCTTTGTTTTTCAGTACTGTAATTTTTATATGTATTCTGGAAATAATTATTCGTTATAATTATCATATCTCTAAGTTGTTTAACATTCAATATTTCATTTCCCTCGAAACGTTTTTTTGTTGGTTTGTCATTATATCCAAAAAGTACTTTCACAATTTTATTCTGTATTTTTTGTAATCTTTCTATGAGGTAATCAGTAGCAAATCCGTATATTTCTATACCATATCTTAATTGGCTTGCAACCCAAGCCTCATAAAAGATTTTTTTATTGTTCCTGTCCAAAATTAATCGTAATTGGTAAATTTTTGCTAAAATACACCGCAACTTGTCAATGATCGTGATTATATGGTTTTTAAAATTCCAATTTTTATCTATTATCAGACCAAGGTATTTTGTAAATGTTTTTACTTCTAATCTTTTACATTGTGTTTCACAATTTATGTTTGAATCCCCTTTGTTTATGAACATGCAGTTTTCCCCATGTATCATAATTTTAGTTTCTTCAGTTACTTTCATTTTTGGGACTGTTACCCACACAGCACAATGACATCCTAAGTACATCCGTAGGAAATCATACCAGGACGAAGAGAACATCCTACGGATGTACTAATAATGTCATGCAGACATCCCTAGGACGTCCTACTGACATACCGATGTCCCACCTATATGCATCCTGAGGACGTCCCAAATATATCCTACAAGGACATTTGTAGGATATATTTAGGACGTGCTTAGGACCTCCTACAAACAAAATACACAGGATGTCCTCGGGACATTTATAGGACATAATACGGACATCCTATGCATGTGCTAATAATGTCATGAAGTCCGTAGGACGTCCTACCGACATCCCAATGTCCCACCTATATGCATCCCGAGGACGTCCCAAATATATCCTACAAGGACATTTGTAGGACATATTAGGGACATCCTAAGCATGTCCTAATAATGTCATGAGGAAGTCCGTAGGACGTCCTACCGACATCCCAATGTCCCACCTATATACATCCCAAATATATCCTACGACGACATTCGTAAGACATATTTGGGACCTATAAACAGGTTAACTATAACATATACGGATGTCCTGGGAATGTTCCATGTACATTCATAGGAGATCATAGGTACAATCTTAGAAACTCCTATAAAGCCCCTTCAAAGCCCAAACGGGATGTCCTAGGGATGTTCTAAGGATATCCCTAAATGACTTCAGGGTCCAAAATTTCCTTTTACTCGTGAAAATTGAGTTATCCCATGCAATTCAAAAGCTACCAACTTTTAAGGATTTTTTTTACCGAACCTAACTAGTATACCAGTAGATAGAAATAAGGACGTCTTTTCAACATTACTATCCTATGAGCCATATTACATATAGCTTGTTTAGGATCACCGGCATCCATCACAATTGCAGTCAGGGTTCGTACAACATCACATAAAAAATCGAGCAACTTTTAAGCCCTTCTTCCAAACCAATATAATTTTTCAAGAACTTTTCCCAGAGACTCAAATAGGGCCTAGTTTTATTACAGAAGAGCCAACAATATTTCGCCAAATACTAAAATCTTCAGGCTAAATTGTGCCCAGGAAAAAGGCTGCAGTAAAAAAAATGGTATTACAATACTACAGGTTAGGTTTGATCAGTTTTATTGGCTCGAATTTCACCAAGAAAAGCTTTTTCCTTTGGGTCTTTTCCCATCGGCATTCCCCCCCCCCCCTTAGATTAGTTTTAAATACCCTAATATGCAACTGACTGAAAGCACACACAACAAATTTAAAAGATAATCTCAACAACATTTTACAACAAACGTCCAAGTTACTTTTTTAAAAAACTGCAAGTTTTGTCTTTATCTTGCTGAAAGCTAGGGAATTATTTTAATTTAACACAAAAAATATTGTTGAAAAATTAAAGGACTTTCAAGCATGTAGTTAACAATTTCAAGGAATTCAAGACCACGCCTAATAACTTCAAGCGTTGTCAAAGACCTTGTGCAAACCCTGCAGTGTTCATTGGAAGTAGGCTTAGCAATTGCCCTAAAATATGTAAAATGTTACGCAAATTGGTGGTAATGCTCTAACACTGCACTTTTCTGCACGTTACGCTGAACTGAAGCACTTTAGTCGCATTAGTAACATAGAATCATATCCAACCAAATTAGTCATTACCATAACTGCACAAAGTAA
>JAHWFP010009506.1:15358-33322 GCA_023313725.1 Lithobius niger
AACATGCATGCATTCCTGCTTTGCCCAAGTTACACTTCAGCGGATGACAAGGAAATGGATGGTTTGACCAATACCACATTGCAGGTGACCAAAACTAATTAGATGAACAATATTCCCTCCCATACCTGCCACCCCTTAGAAAAATTTCTGTTAACATTGTATTTCGCAGGACTTAAATAGCAGCCTCAGGTCACATTACCTTAGGCAGCCAAGCAGGGCCTACCTAACATGTTAACCACTCTTGAAGCTGGAAAGCTTTAGTGGGACAAACCACTAAACAAAACAAAATGGAACCCATTTGAATCTATTGCCACTACACTTGGTACAGTCCACTGAAGGGAAAGTTGGGAAGTTAACACAAATCCAACTTGCCAGCACTTGCCTATAAAGGCAGCATACCTTCATATGCAAATCAGCCTGTGAAGTTTAGAAAATTAAGATACCTCAATCTTATTGCTTTCTAGTATGTTAATGTTAGCATCCTAACTGATCTATTTACATTTACTTAAGGTAACTAACCTTACCTGCAAATCATCCTAGCTCACATTTAACCCTAACCCACAATGCCCCTTTCCTAAAATTTAATAAATGCTACACAAAAAAAATTACTTATACAAGGACTTAACCTAGTCCCATCTGCATACAAAGTGAACGCTATACCCACTGAGCCTAAAGGCTTAGTGATATAGTTGATTAATAATAAAAACTATTTGTGTAACAGATTCCAGTCAAACTTGTAACTAAGTTTGTTTGGAACCTGTTAAATAAACTTTTTTTGTTTAATTTATAAAATTTTCTCAACTTTTTTTCATTGGCCATTTACTTGCTAGGGAAAAAATAGGCTTAACTGAAGTTTGGAATTACGGTTAATTAAGTATTCTAACTGAATTAGGCCATACAGTCTATTGGGGTAGGAGGGGTAGGAGGCTTTTCCTGAAGCTGTTTGCCATAGCCACATTAATTTTATTGCATTTTAGCAGATTTTGACAATCAAGTACATATTTGAAGTGTCCTTTTGAGAGTTATGCAACACTGTTTACCGCGTTTCGATATCAAACCGCTCTTGAGATATTTTCGAAAAATTCTGAGCTGGAATTTTTACACTCCTCCTACAAAAAATTTTTTCAAAATTTTACTGAATTTTACGTTGAAGTACACAATTCGAAGCGTCTTTTTGAGAGCTACACAACGTAGGTTACTATGTGTCGATATCACAAACCGTTTGAGAAAACTTAGAAAAAAACGAATTTTTTCGACCTTTTTACAATAACTTTTAAATAATTTGAGAAATTTTGCTGTATGTTGAACATTGAAAACAAGAAATAAAAAAAATGTATTTTGAATTTAGCCATTTCTTTTAATTGCAGACTTCAGTCATAACCTTATACAAGAGAATTACATACATGTTTTATCAGCCATCAGGAAAATTATTTGCGAGCTAAGTAAATGTAATACTGGAAGCATTTGTCTCAATTTAGTGCTTGCTGAGTAATCGTGAAAGCCCACGTTTTCAATATTTATTATAAAAAAAGTGCTTCATAGTAATCTTCATGGTAAACTGAAACTTCCCAGCTTAAAAAGATGGGAGATGCGTACGCTGCCACCAGGGGTCAGCATATGGTCTGCGAGCCACGGCAAAGATTAAATCGCTCTGTTCCCAATGGTTTTTTTTTTAAATGTGAATGGGACAATCCCATTCTTTTAGAAAATCTCAAATTCTTTGAAAAACCAGGAAAACAAATTCCTGATAAAAGTTTTTCGACTTTAAGATTTCTCAACGTTTGTGCTATTGAGATGCGGTAAAGAGCGTTGTAAAGCTCTCACAAATACGCTTCGAATAGTGGTTTTTCTTCAAAATTCGTTAAATTTAGTAAAAATTATTGCAAAAAGAATGGAAAAAATTCCAATTTCTGTACACTTTTTCTAATATTTCTCAAGAACGGTTTGTGCTGTCATCAAGTGGTCAACAGCATTGTAAAGCTCTCAAAAATACGCTTCAAAGCATGTACTTGTTTGTCAAAATCCCTTAAATTTTGTAAAAAAAAATAGTGGAAAAAATTCCAATTTGTGTACACTTTTTCGAATATTTCTCAAGAACAAGGTTTGTGCTTCAACAAGCAGTCAACAGCATTGCAATGCTCTCAAAAAGACGCTTGAAATCATGCACTTGTTTCTCAAAATCCGTTAAAATATGAAACAGTTTGTGTTGCCCTAGCCACATTAACAAAAACCCTTCTAGTGGAGGACCCAGGTTGATTCCCTTTTTGGCGTCGCATACAATGGCCTTCACTGTTGGCCACGAAGTTTTTGCCTGTTACTATAAGCAATGACACGATGTTTTTTGCCTATTACTATAAGCATTGACGATGTAAACAAACTATAAACTTGCACCTAGTTCATATTTTGCAGCTAGTCATTACGCCCAGTTTTGCTGCACAAGTCTTTCTTACTGATTTCACAACCTGATCAGTGGTCTTCAAGTTCGTACAGGCAAATTTATAAAATACTTCTACCGTTAATTTCTTACCTTCAACCAAGAGAAGATTGATTTTCTTTTTTTGAAATGAAATGCTAAAAAAAAAATAGTAGTTAGCTAACAATTATGTCTTAGGCATGCAAGTATAGATTGCTAAAATTGTGTAGTGTTACGTGACTATGGAGATTTACATGCACGAAAAATTTCGACTTGTATAAGCAACAAACGCACTTGGCCAGTATCGTGCACCAAGAATGACTCCAGATTTGGGCAAGTTTTAAAAGGTCTGGTTCATTTTACACAGAATCATCATTATCATTTTGCATATATTCATTTCATGCTTACAGACACTATAAGACACGAAACTGACGGATCAGAAATAGTACACAGGGAAGCGAAAAGTCTGTAATAATATTTTTTTAATACTGTAATTAATTTCTGCGAATGAACATGTAAAAAAGCTGTTGGCAACATTTCAGAATTTTAATAATTTTTAGAGATATCAAAAAATATGAAATGATTGGCTGTGAAATGATCGTGTCTTTGAAATGAGTCTGCGAAATTGATTGTCTGTAATGATCGGCTTCGTTTTAGCTGATGTGTGTTTTGTTACGACGTTTCCCCTGCACACCGCCTCTCCATGCAGTACGCGTGCATTTCATTATTATGTATTTACTGATATTTGTTACATTACAAAACTCAGATGAGAAGTTGATGATGCTGTTGCTAGAAAATTATAAAACAAGTGGGCGAACACATATGTATAATCTAGACAGGATGCTATGAAGCAAACCTCAAACCCCCAACTCAAAAAATGGGCTTCCATTGATTCTGGCAGTGGTCAACGCGGGAGAGTTGTTTATACTGAGTTAATGCACGGTGGTGACGTCACGCCAACACATCCCAATTAAAAGTGTAGCCGTTATATACGGTTAGTCTGAAACCCACACGCGATAACCCACACTTTTTTGATAACCTAACACTTTTTCCGCGCTCTACACAACCCCGCTCCAGCCGGGGTGACATGTGACATAATGACGACTTTGTAAAACTTCCGTACACAACACAAATTCAACCAGCAAACCCCATTGCAACCAACATAAATAGGCACATGGACTAACACGAAAAAAAAACCTCGAGTAGCCTACTATGCTACGCCCCCACCCTTGGAGCAATGGTCGACCCTGACCGGCAACCTTTCGTTCACGAAAACTACGCTACTGACACTTCCTAAACACCTACAAACCTACGAGACTCAGGCGAATAGCGCTATTTTATACGCTATATCTTATTTAAACTAATAAAGTAGAAAAAATACAGTTTTACCTTTTACACAAACGTTCGGTGACTGGGACTGGATATAGGGACGTCCTCGCGTACGTGAGACTTCGCAGACAGGAAGTTTAGTTTAGGAATTTACGTCATGATTCACAAATAAAATTTTCAAATGAATTTTTTTTTAATCTCAAATAACTAGATATGTTGGCTCGACGTCACACCTTAGTTTTACTGCGGATATTCGCTCGAAAGGGCTAGTCCCAATACTCTCGGTGGAGGGAAATCGAGCACTCGCGCATCCGTGCATTTCCTTCCACCCCCTGAATATTGGACTAGCCGTTTGAGCAGACGAGCTGATATCGGCGGTAAAACGGTCAGACATCACGGATGTGTTTTAATGCTAAGGTGTGACGTCGAGCCAACATATCTAGTTATTTGAGATTAAAAAAAAATTCATTTGAAAATTTTATTTGTGAATCATGACGTAAATTCCTAAACTAAACTTCCTGTCTGCGAAGTCTCACGTACGCGAGGACGTCCCTATATCCAGTCCCAGTCACCGAACGTTTGTGTAAAAGGTAAAACTGTATTTTTTCTTTGTTTTATAGCGTATAAAATGAGCTATTCGCTTGAGTCTCCTAGGTTTGTAGTTTTCTTGCATTGCTTAAAATATGACTAAATAAGTTTTCGAAAACATGACGAATAAACTTTTTCCAATGGGTTTTACGTCTCCTCGGCTGGTCTTAGGGGGCACTTGCAAGAAGATCCCATAAAATGCATACATCAACTTGACGTGACAATACAAAAAAGGTGGGGATTAAATGTATCAACATGTAGTCAAATCCGAGTATTTCAGCAAATATTTACATTGCTGTCAGTTAACATAAAGTGTATGCCATGCGCCATGCAGTAAATTTGGACAACCAACCCACTTAATATTTTATTACAACGAAGCATTCTCTCGCTTCTGTGCAATTACATTGGCTCTGCATTAAGGGCGATGCCACCAATAATTTTCATTTTTCTAAGCACAATCAAGTTCTCGCATTGCTCTGACAATTACATAGGCGGCTTCCAAAAAAAAGCATGCATCCTGCCTTGTAATGCTGCCAAAAATACATTGCTATGGTAATTTTCAGCTTTCAGATATGTTGCTCCCTAACCTAACCGGACTAATTTACTCCTACCTGCACATCTGGAGCAGATTTCCCACATTTCCCAAACACCTTATGTTTCTGTGCTATCATAGAATCCAATCGAATACAGTAGTGATAGGATTGCAAGAACAAGGCTTTCAAATTCATCGTTCAATATTTTGGTAATTCTGTAGACGCACAGAACCACTCCAAATCAGAATTTTTTTACTAACCGACGGAGATCCTCCTATTCCCCCATTTCAAATTTAGGTATTTATGTAGTTTAAGCGAACCACGATAAATCGATCAATTTTGGTCCCCCCGTTTTTTAATGTGATTTGGAAAGAGTAGGATATGCGATTGGTAAAAAAAAAAATTTATTTGGAGTGGTTCGCTTAAAACTACACAATTATCCAAATTTAAAAGGACAGTAGTAGAAAACCAGATTTGCATCGCAATGAAAGAATCTCGAAATTATTTTTCTTAATTTCTTTCCAAATTACGTCCCTCGCTCGCACTACATCAGAAACGCAACCAAAAACCTTTCCACCTAAACTGAAGGGCAGCAACGCGAGAGCAAGGCATAGTTTGGAACGTTACTTCCGTTTAACCGGAAAGCACATTTTTGGGCTACTCTGTATCCGGAACTTTATAACGCGGCCTAAACTAAAAACGTAGCAGAACTAAAAAAAACAATAACCCTATTTTTTTTAACGTGAATTAGAAGAGGATGAAGTGCCAAAATGTGAGCGCTGGTTCGGTTACACTCCATAACCCCTATTTTTTTATACAGGCACATGACAAAATAAGTCACTACCATTCAAAATATCGACTGTTTAGAAGGCTTATAACTTTTTAATAATTTTCAGTGTAATTATTGGTTTACAGCGGAAACAAATTAACCTGATAAACAATTAAACACAACTTACTCTTCCCTACGTATCTGATTTAAACCAACCTAGCATATCAGAAACGCGACAATGTTGCGACAAACAATGTTCAATGGAAATAAATTTTAGGTAGTTCTTACCTGATAATTTCGATCAATTTGTAGATTAGCTGGTTTACAATAAACACATTTAAGTCAACCTAGTAATATCGGAAACACGGCAAACATTTAATTCAGGGTTAGTCGAACACGGAGTCGAACTCACGTGTGTAACACAGAGCGGATAACGTCAAAGTGAAGAATAAGCTGTTGCCATAGGATAGGATCAACAATTAAGCATCATCTTCAAAAATATGTGTTGGTTACTTACCCGAATGCATTGGTGAGGGCCGCATGTCCAACGGTTGTTAGTTCTTTACACGAGGGATACGATCCCAGCATTACAATAACAGTCAATAATGATCAATGGCACGCAGTAGTCCCAACTATGCAAGGAATGGATTCGGAATATTGGAGGGTTTGTTGATTTGTCAATTGTTGGATATTTCGGGAGGAGAGAAGCTGTAAGGTCTGGTTAAACTTTCAGGGTCTAGTCTATGATTAAGACTATACAAACAAAAACGTCAAGTATGCCGTAAAAAAGGGGTTTAAATGATTGAAGTTTCACTATACTTCTTAAAATGTACACGGATAAAATTTGAGTGATTTGGAAGTGCTGTTGTGCTTTACTTTTAAATATATGATTCGTAAAGCACAACAGCACTTAAACAGACGCAATTTGATTATTTCAATTAAAAAAAACCCTAATCCAAACTTATCCGAACTATCCAAAATTATCCAAACTTTATCCGGGTACATTTTAACAAGTAAAGTGAAACTTCCAACATATAACCCTCTTTTTTACGGCACACTTGACGTTTTTGTTAGTAATCCGTGTTCTACGGCTACGGCGTCGAGATACAAATGTTTATGCATGCATTGTTGCTGGCCACTTTGAAACAATTCAACTCACATGTAAAAGCCTGCATTTACGAAATAAATACGCTATTCTATCGTTTCTAGCTGTCAATTTCGAGGCTCACAATTAGGAACGTAGCTTAGTTTGGTTTAAATCTATATGCGTTTAGCTGAAACACGGATCTTTCATTCATTTATTTCACAGGAGCCATGATCCATAACTGTACGCTCCTATACACAAAGTACATAACTACTTCAACCCAATACAACCTCACTACAACATAACAGTCCTACTACAGTCCACTACAATACCAGTACAACACTACCACAACTCCACTACACCACCTTCATTCATCTGCCCTTCAACAATCAACTTTTTAGCAAAGACATAACACGAGCACGAAGAATGGATCTGGACTTTGCTGAGTGGTATTGTTCCATAATTAGGTTAGGTTAGGTTACTTTTATTTTAGTACTACGGGCCTTAAATGCCATACACTCACCCTAAACTAATCCTAACTTAACCTACACCAACATTTCAGACAATACATGGCATTAACAACGTACTAATTTACAAAACCAGTGTTACTCCCTTATCAGCATGGCAACACAACAACACTGCAACACTTTGAGGACAGACCCCAATAAACACATCCCAACTATACCACTTCTCAACACAACCATCGTGAAGACCCCACTGTGTACAAGTAACTGTAAATACCCCGAATGCCATGTAATCCCAAGAGAGGAGCGAACAACAAGTGAGGCCAGGAGAGAATCCATCACCCACTACGTAAAACGACTTGCAGCCTTGCAAAATCCCAATGCCCAATCCCAATGCCGGTATCCCACTTTACCCTTCTGCACGAGAGGGGGAACCCCCAGGATCAGAGCCAAAGGGTCATCCCCGTCATGAAAGACGAAGTGCCGCTGCGCCACCCAAAGCGGACAATCAAACAGGAAATGAGCAACAGTCTCATTTGACATTCCACACCTGCATAGAGTAGTCAGTGTCCAGCCATGCCGAAATAGGTGTGCCTGAAGCTGGATATGTCCCGTCCGTAGTCTTGAGAGCAGCCCCACTTCGCCTCGCGACAGACCATCAAGGGCCGCAGGCCGCGAGATAGAAGGGTGGACCCCTAACAGAGTACGGCCAGTAGGACCCACAGCCCAGCGTTCCTGCCAGATCCTGGAGGAGGACCTCGAGTAGGCTGGCTTGAGATCTCTCGGGCCGACCACGAAACTGACTGCTGGGGTTGTTTGACAACTGCCTCTCTTGGCAAACTCGTCAGCAAGTTCGTTCCCAAACTCACCACTGTGCGCCGTAGTCCACATGATCGTAATTCACACTCCCAGTTGGTTTACCGTAAATAATTTCCACCCCACCTCAAGAGCCAAAGGATGGGAAACGTCCAAAGACGTAAAGCACCACTGGAGGACCCCCACACCTGCTAAAGAGTCAGTAACAACACAAACGCTTGATGCGCCCAGATCCATGCCCACATCAAGCGCTACAACAAGTGCAACAAGTACTCCTACAAAAGCCGAGGGCACAGACCCAAGATTGTAGCTGAATTCCAGCCGACAACTCGGTACACATACACCAATTCCACCCTCCCCTGTTTCGACGCAAAAATACGCGTCACTATAAATAGTTACAGAGGAGGAACCCTGATGCGGGCCTCTGCGGAAAGATCGAAGGGCCGCACCACACCAAACCCATAGGGGGATGGGGGGGGGGGTAACAAAGTGAACCCCCGGTAAACTGGCAACTTTAGGGGCAACAAGGAGGGAAGCCCATATACCAGGAGCACCCAGCAAATCACGAGCCTTCTGAGGCAGAGACATATAGTCAATGATAATCTGAGCAACCGGATTTAGTCGAGCCCCTAGCAACTGCTCGCTGACACAATCTGACCAGAAGTTCCTTTGCCCTTATGTCTATGGACACATCACCTGTTTCAACAAGTAGCGCCTGAACCGGGGTTGACGGTAAGCAGCCCGACACTACACACAGGCAGTCATTCAGAATAACCTGAATGCTACGCATGGCAGCATTCGAGGTCAAAAGAACAGGAATGTGAAAATCTTTGCATGCCCTGATGTAGGCCCTGTAAAGTGAAGTAATCATAGCACGTTTGGCAACGGACCTATTGTAGGTAACCGTTCGCAAAACGTTGAGCCTAGACGTAATGGTACCCCTGACCGCTGCAGTATCGTGTCACCATTCAAGTCGCGGGTCTAACTAGAAACCGAGGTAACGCACCTTACTCGATGCCTGAATAACTTTCCCATCCACAGAGATGGAACCGGTGAGCAAAGGGCCTCTATTGAAGATCATAAGTTCAGTCTTGGCACTGGAGAGCATCAAGCCTCTAGCCGCAAGGAGCCGGGAGCCATAAGCAACCGCATTCTCAACAACACCAAGGAGTGTTGGTAAGTCAGTCCCAGTCAGCCAAACAGCGACGTCATCCGCGTAGGCAACAACGCTAACTGAAGTACTCAGCTCAACCAAGACGGCATCAATTGCAACCGTGAACAAAGCTGGGTTGAGACAGCTCCCTTGTGGGAGGCCCTTGTCCGTAGACAGCACACCCGACCAGGAGCATTCAACTCTGGTCGCAAACTGCCGCGTACCGAGGAGAGCCAACAAGGCCACCCTCAGTTGCTTACAGACACCAAGACCTTTAACGAATGCTCGAGCCACGCTACATCCGCCATGTCATATGCTGCCTTGATGTCTAGGAACCACAACAGCAATGCAACCATTTACCCAGGCTTCCCTAATGCCGGACTCCAGATACATCATCGCATCCTGAGCACCCCTGTGCTTACGGAAGGCAAATTGGGCACTGAATAACTTCCCAGAGTCCTCAAGCTGCCACACAACTCTGTTGATGAGAATCCTCTCATAAACTTTGCGAGGGCAGGAGAGAAGAGCAATGGGTATGTAACTCTCAAGAGCAGACCGTACCTTACCCCTACCCAAGACCGGGGAAAGGATAGAGAACAGCCATGATTGAGGAATCGGGGCCCCGTCAAAAAGAGTCTGGTAGTAATCCAAAAGATCACTACGACCAGCAAGATCCAGACCCTGCAAATCCGTATAAGACACACCGTCAATTCCCGTGGCATTATCTGGCTTACACGCGTGTAAAGCAGCCGACAATTCATCCATTGTTAAAGGTACTTGGCCGGGAACAAATATACTGTCAGCTGAAGGAGGGGGAGGGGGACCCTTAGGAGCCTCAAAGACTGTTGCAAAATTAGAGTTAAAGGCATTGGCCAGCCGGGCCCCACGCAAAACATCCCCAGTTCGGTCCAGTGCCCAAGTCACGGCAATACGGGAATCTTGAGGGGGCACTAAAGCCCAGACTTTTGTGATAGGAGTACCGTGAGAGACACGCTCACACAACCTGCGCCCAAAGGTTGCCTTTTCATTGCGTAAAATAAACCTAGCTTCTTGCACAATTCCAATATACTCAAACCACCTGATATCGCAATGATACCTAACGTATCGTTGCCAAGCCTTACGCCTATCACAAACTGCCTTTCTGCAAGTTGGTGTCTACCAGACAGGATCAAATCGTTTCTTAGTGGCGTGTCTACGGGCGCGTCGCTTTACCCTAAGCCATTTTGATATCCAGTCAGCAAAAGCGTCTGACTAATTCGCGGGTACCCGCCAGACAGACCTGATGGAGGGTCAATGGGGGTACAAGCTCTGGAGGACAGTGCCACAGGAAAGTGATCACTGCCCCTGAGATCAGACGAAGTACCAAAAGAAAACAGATACGCAATGGCAGATGAGCAAAGAAAAAGATCCAGCACAGACTCCTGGATGCACGCACCATACTGCCTGACGAAGGTGATGGAGCCGTTTTGGACCACCTCTAACCTGAGACGATTTAGGTTGTCTGCAATAATCCGCTCCCTAGTGTCACAGCGCGCACTGCCCCCAAAGTGTGTGGTGCGCGTTTGAAGTCTCCTCCCAGTACCACAGGACCAGGGAGAGAGTCCACCCACGCCACCCACTCTGGCTCAGAAAACCTTCCAATCACATGAATGTTTTAACCATTGTAATTAGGATCACGTTGGGGGCCAATGTAAAACAAACAATCAAACAATCCGGAGGGACCCATAACTCCGGAATGGATCGACCAAGTGGTCTCTCTGAGGATGAAGCTCAGGGAAATTTCTGGCTACAGGTCATGTTTCAGATTTTAGGTAGGTGCAGTAGTTTTTCCTGAAACCGTGTCACACAAGAACAACAACAACAGCATCAAGTGAACAGTTTTCAAATTTACGTGTGGCTCCCTACTTTTACTCTAGCACGGAATTGCAATATATTGAATAGAAATGGAGAAATTAATAGTTTTAGTTTTGCTGGAAAGAGGACTTCAATCATTGAAAACGTCCTAAAAAGTCCTATAAAAGTCCCATAAATACGGGTCCGGAAATGCATCGTTTTTCGTTACAGCCCCCAAAGGTAGGGGTACTACTTTGCAGTTTTTCCATAACTTCCCACCTAATTTGTCCCTAATGTTGGTCGAAAACTTTGAGGTTGGGGCAGTAATTGAGGAAGGGGGAAGGACAAGTTGGGGGAGGGGGTCTTTAGTAGTCTTACTGAAACAAACGCTGCATCGCACATAAATCTCCAATCTGGTATCATCTTAAACTAGAAATTTATGGCTTTTGTGACTCCAAAATGTGCTCGGATGTGTCCACCATTCGATCCAACACGGGCTAGGGTACGTCTTGCCATTGACACGCATTCAAAGAGACTGGGTGTATTTCGGATCGAATGGCAACACTCGACAACTCGCTGCCAAAGGGATTCCTCGTCGTCGACTGGAACTGAATACACTAGTGACTTTAGATGTCCCCACAAGTTAAAGTCAAGTTATGGGGGCCACGCATGGAGTCCACCTCGGCCAATCCATCAAGTTGTGTAGGCACGATTTAGAAATTGTCGTACTAGGAGGCTTAATGAGGTGGAGCACCGTCATGCATGGACCACATTCGTTGTCTGATACCCAAAGGAACATCCTGCAGTAAGGCAGGCAACTCGAGAAACCCTCGATAGGTTTCACCATTTAGTCATGGCGCCCAACGCATAGGAACCTATTAATTGTCACCAACAATGCTCACACGAATGTTCAGGCTAAACCTCTGTTGGTGTCTACATGGGATAACACCACAAGTAGTTATTATGGAAATTAATGATGCCTTACCAGTGAACAGAACTGACGAAATGCACACAGGGTCTTCGGCACATTGCTGCATAAACCACTGGAAAAATACCGCTGTGCTGAATAGTCGGCTGGTGAAAGCGCCTGAACATGCTGGGGGTGGTACGGATATAACATCTGTTTGTGCAGAACCCTTCAGTCATTTGTGACACCTTCCATTGTTCCAATTCCTCTCGTACTGGCTCAAGGAGTTGCCTCTATCTATTCCATGATTGTTACTCTACAGCAAGCGTTCTGATGGCTCTTTCCCTTCCCCAGTTGGCAATAACAGGCTCGAATCTCCCAGTCTCTCGAAGGCGAAGGTCAACGGCTACAAAGGTCTGCCTCTTTGGTACCTGCCGATTTGGGAAAGTTTCATGATAGAGGCATTCAGCCTCTCGACTGTTCCCATTCGCACTAACATACAAGAGATGCATGTCAGCAAATTCCTGGAATGAGTATGCCTCCATAGTAATTACGCAAGTTCAACTTCTAATAAATTAGGAAGTTTAAAAAGTTGCGAAAAAGTGAAGCTGAAAAGAAATCTGCCATCCAAGGCCTACTTGCAGCTGGTTGAAATGTGACCTAAATCGAGAGAGGTGCCAAAAATGTGATGATCAAAAAACATCTGCTATCCAAAGCCTACTTGGCTGGTTGAAATGTAACCTGAATCTATAGAAATGAAGCCAACAAAAAGAAATCTTTAACCAAACCCCTCTTGGCTTGTTGCAATGTGGCCTAAATTAGGTGAAATGGGACTGATAAAGAAGCTCAACGAGAAGGATCTATTTTCCCAGCAAGACCTGTTATGGTGTTACGGGGTAGCCGTAAGTTCAGATTTGGTTGTCATTACTTGCCACAACATCTGCTTCGCAAGGAAGCCAGACAGAAAGGCTTACGGGAGACTTATCTAACTTGAAAATGCAGACCTTCCAGACTAATGGCCTTTTATCTTGTTTTGATGTGTACTAGGATCCACAATTAAGGTTTGCCCAGACCTTTCAAAGGACAAAAGAATTTCGCCCGCTCCCCGCCCACTTGTCCCCCACCCCCCCAATTTCCTCATCCGCAAAGCTTTGAGACCTCAAATTCACAATACATTGCAAGAAGGATGTGTCAATTGTAGTTGTTTGGACAAATTAGGTGGGAAGTTAAGGAAAAACTTCATCGTTTAACCACTAACTTTGGGGGGCTGTAACAAAAAACTGATACATTTCCGGACCCATGTTTATAGGACTTTTACTTTAGATCATATGCTACACCCTGAAAGTTTGGCCAGACTTTTAGCTACACCCTGTATAATGATGACTTGGTTGTGTTGGGAATCAGTGTGTTGGTGCATTGGGGCGGGAGAGGCCTGGCCTCTCAGGGAATATACAGCACGAGCCTCGGGAACTTCTCATGGGGGAGTGGGGGGGGGGGGAGTTCAGGGGCAAAGTACTTGGTTCTGTAGAATTAGAGGAAGTTTGAATAGTTTTCCTGCAACTTCACAAAGATACCATTCTCATAGAATTCTTTGAGGTTTTTCAAACCTTGCGATTTATTAGAGTCGATTAGACTCTTATGCGAACAGTTTGTCTGTCTGTCTGTTTGGGTGTCTGTGCGGGTGTCTGTCTGTGTGTTCGCGCTGTAGCGTTTTAACGAATTATCGGATGTCTGTCAAAATTTGCACACAGATTCTATGGCACATTTCTAGGGCTAAGTTCGAAAATGGATCGATTCCGCCGGGGAAATCGTACACTAGAAATATTCAAAGATTTTTGTTCGCAGCAAACGTACGAGGTTCGTTATTTTTTCTTCAGTCGATTGACGTCATCCATCCACGACCAATTACTGGGAACTATGTAGCCTTCGTCAGCGTCTGATGTCACCACCAACCGACCAATGACTGGCAAATTATACCACAGACCACTGACGTAGGCACGCGGCTCCTCTGATGTTGATTCATACGAACTGGATAACAAGCGTGTATAGTCGTGTCAGCATGCGAAATTAGCGTAGACTTAGACTATTTGTTTGGACAATCGTTCATGACTTTGATGCTTAGTATTTTTTTTGGAGGGGGAAGAGAAATATTTAAAATAACTTCTACTGTATGACATTTGTTTTTTTTTTGTTGTCAGGGGGGAGGGGGGGCGCAAATTCATAAATTACTTTTGGGCAATGAATGTGCTATCTAGAAATTTTATCCTTATCAGTCGTGCGACGTGGTAACGTCGCAGTTGGGTAAATGAAGTGTTCAAAACGCCGAGACTAATCGGTTTGAAGGCTTCCCATTTCGTAAAACTGCCAAACGGTGCTGAATATTTTTAATGTTGATTTAGTTTAACTTACAGTTTAAAATGAAACCGATTGAAGAATCGTAGTGGGCCCGTCTTTAATTGAGAGGTGCGCGCCACCATGCCATCCGACTCAGTTGATCAAAACATGTATGGGGGATTGATGCAAAAAAGCTAGAAATGCAAGCGACCACTGGATTTACGGTTGCATACGCATCGTGGAACCGCGGCCAAGAAATCATTTGGGTGTTAGGATTGTATTCTTAGGAGAATAATTATTCACACGTGTTAGACAATTAGCAGCCATATCGATCGCTGTATTCACAAGGGAAAACTAATCGACTCTCACTATAATCGGTTTAATCAAGTTTATTTTTTACTCGTATTAATTTTGTCCTTGAAATAAGGGCCTCGTGTAGTGGGGCCTACCCGGAAATCCACCCGAGGCCGCCCATCCACAAGTAAACAAAAATGTAAAGAAGCTGCTTTAAAAATTTCACAAAGGGCGTCAGATTGTAATGAATGTTAATGGCTGAAACTTTCAGTTTAAAAATAAATTCGTTTAAATATAAATTAACTTTACAGAAAGGGTGGGTTTCCTTTCAATCATAATCTAGTGGCATTTTTCGGCACTGGGTGCTCTCGGTCATTACTGTGTTCTTGCATCCTTGAAATGCAAAAATTGGGGTAGATAATCATACAAAAACCCCTTAAGGGTAAAGTGACGCATCAAGTTGTTGCCATGGAAAGTAGTGATATCAGAGCCAAAATGGCCACCAAGTTTGAGGTCCGAACCATAATCACTCAAGCTCAACTGACAACACCGAGGTTGGCAGTTAAGATTGAGTGATCAGGGTTGGGATGGAAATCTTGGTGCCAACCATTTTGGCTCTGACACCAATACTTTCTATGGCAAAAACTTGAAGGGTCCCTTTACCCTTTTGGGGTTTTTGTATTTTATCACCTCTATGGGTTGTTTTATAGTTTTGTTTTAGTGATTGTGAGCTCCTTATGAAAACAAAATTGTGAATAGTTTCTTGAACAGTCTGAAGAAAATCCTAACTTTGGTACAGTTGATTATTCTAGTTCCAATAAAGTGGCCGTAGATTCATTTGATTGCAAAACAGCTGAGCACGATTAAGTTCGTTTCGTTTAGTTTAGGTCAATCTAGGTTTTTCTTCATTTCTTGTTCATGGAGCGGAAACTCTTTCACGCATTTTTTTCTCACGAGTCAGAATTGTTACTCGGCTCTGGAGGACAACAGGTGGCATGTTCCCACAGTTGACAAAAATAGCATTACAAATTACTACAATCTTTGGATTTAAAACATCCCCACCCCAAATGTCAGACCATGAAAGGCACCTACTGGAGTCAAACGTAAACTGAATGTCATATTTCAAGCGAATACGTTGGATAAATTATTTTATCTGAATGGAAATAACTAGTAATACATAATAGGCACAAAATCAACGATGTGAGATAAGGATTTCACAGCTCAGCTCAACTCTGAACTTTGTTGCCTACTCGGAAAACCCCCGTCGATCTATACAATTTCCAAAAATTACTGTCGCATTAATATTTAGCATTCAATACCATAAAATTCGCCCAAACACTGATAATGAACAATTTCAATTTCAATTTATTCATCAAGAGGGGGGGGGGGGGATTGAGGCTTAATGGCGCGTCGACAGCTTGGTCATTAGCGCCAACCTCAGTCACAGTGCAGTGGTCCGGGTTGCCACTGCACCACACATTACAGAGATATTATTCAAACCCCTAATCTAAATCTTGTCATACATCTGTACCTCCTGCAAAAATTGAAAAACACCGGACAGGAGGACAGACTTATCGCCCAATTGACGCACAATGTCATGCGGAAGATGGAAACGACGACGAAAACCATCAAGATGGCAACAATCAACAAGGAAGTGCCGGACCGTAAGTGGCCGCCGACACCAATAACATTCAGGAGGGTCAACCCCCCGCAAAAGGAAACAGTGAGTAAGTCGAGTGTGACCAATGCGCAAACGGGCCAACACCACCTCCTCACGGCGACTGCGGCGACACGCCGAGTGCCATTCCTCAACAGTGCCTTTAATAGCTCGTAATTTATTGCCGTCCTGTCCATCCCACGAGGCTTGCCAAAAAGCATGTAACCTCAGACGCAGAGTTGGAAAAGCGTCCGAGGGAACAAGCCTGAGATCCCTACCGAGAGGGCCAGAAAGGGCCCCTCTTGCTGCAGAATCCGCTTGCTCATTTCCACCTATCCCACGTTGTGTCAAGGGGTTCCGAGGATTGTCATTCGCCAAGGACTCCAGGGCACTCATGGAATCGCTAAAGATAATGAAATGCGTGCCCTGAAGGCCAAGGATCCATTCCACCGCCAAACCGAGAGCCAAAAGCTCTGCAGAAAACACAGAATAGCCTGATGGAAGGCGATGGGCAACCGTCACACCCTTACAAACACAAGCACAAGCCACGCCAGCGTCTGACTTCGACCCATCAGTAAACAGCCGCTGATAACCGGCGTACTGAGAACACAGCCGCCGGAACTCCTGTAAGTACCGTGCAGGTAGAGTGGAACCCTTCGGGAGGGACGCCAGAGCGAAAATGAAAATGCCACTTGGGACAAGCCAAGGGGCTACTGGCATCCCCCCAAGCCTCAAGACGCTGGGCATTTCAAAGGCTATCTCCTGACAGGACTGCTGGAGCCTATCGCGGAAATCACCCTTACCCACCCTGCGTCTACCGACTCGCAAGTCTGGCCCAAACACCATGGACCAAGCAGGACTGGATTCCACAGCACGTAAACGCACAGCATACTGAATGGCCAGCTTTCGCCGACGAATGGCCAAAGGTGGCTCCGAGGCCTCAGCATAGAGGCTGACCACTGGAGAAGTTCGAAATGACCCAGTCGCCACACGCAGGCCACTGTGATGCACAGTGTCCAACATCTGGAGAGTCGAGTCACTAGCCGAACCATACACCATGCACGCATAATCAAGTTTGCTGCGGACAAGGGCTCTGTAGAGGCGCAACATGACAGCGCGATCGGCACCCCATGAAGTGCCCGACAGAACCCGCAAGATGTTAAGTGCCCGCAAAGACTTGTCTTTAGGTTGGCGTAAGTGTGGAAGCCAAGATAACCTGGAATCGAACACCAGACCCAGGAAACGTGCCTGTGGGACAACAGGAATCTGCGCCTGCCCCAAGTACAGGCAAGGATCTGGGTGCAGCGTTCGTTGGCGGCAAAAGTGAATGCACACAGTCTTGTCCGGAGAAAACCGGAAACCATTACTGACCGCCCAGGTCTGGACTTTGTTAATCGCCAGCTGTAGCTGCCGCTCGCAGGTCTGCATGCGAGCTGCTCGAAAGCGCAGGCCGAAGTCATCGACAAACAATGACTGGGGAACAGCAGCTTGCTGAGCAATGGGGTTGATCCCAATAGCAAACAAGATGACACTAAGAACACCTCCTTGAGGCACACCATTCTCCAAGACAAACGGGCGGGAAAGAGCCGCCCCGACACGAACACGAAAAGAACGGCCTGAGAGGTAAGCGGAAAGCAACAGTGGCATCCGTCCCCTCAAGCCACAGTTATAGAGATTACGGAGAATCCCATAACGCCAGGTCGTATCATAAGCCTTCTCCAAGTCAAAGAAAACCTGAACCAGATGTTGACGCAGGCGAAAAGCCTCCCTCACATCCGATTCAAGGGCAA
>JAHWFP010009587.1:0-10303 GCA_023313725.1 Lithobius niger
AGCTGACCATGCACCATGAGAATAAAAACAAAAACAAATCAGACGACATGTTTTCCACATGCAATACTGTTTATCGAATTCCCTGTATGGAACCAACCTGTACTGATATGTAGGACAATCCCTTCAAAAACTTAAGGAACGTATGGCATCCCATAAATCAAACTTCAAATTAAAAGTCGAATCAAATTCTTTAATGCAACACTGCCTTTCAACAGGCAAGTCGCCAGACAAATACGCAACAGGCCACACCCCCGAGTTGGACAAGGTCCAAATCTTGTTTCAAGAAATATACACCAGGGCACGAATTAATCTCGGAACGATTGTCAACCATACACATACACCACCTGTACATAACCACTTAGTGCCAGATAATAAATTTCTGAAAGAATATTTTCCTGTAATTAAAACACTTAAACTCGACTCTTTTGCCAGGGATATTGTAAAACCCACATAATGAATGCATCGCACCTTTGAAATACGTGACCCCGATTTGCATACACCTTGTCTTGCAACGTGGCATCACAATGGAGCAGGTTGGTCGTTGCTTTTCGGCTGCCTTTTCTGCCTCTTTTGAGGGGAGAAATTGGTGGTTTTTATCCGTTTTAAATTACTGTTTTATGCTTTTAATGTAGGATGACTTAGTGGCTTTTGCCATGCGTTAATTTTATTGCTAACCTGAAGACGAAAATTGATAATTTTCGGAACGTTGTTTGTATTTTTATGTAGCACTTCTTGGTTTGCCTTCACATAATCTGTTACTGTGCTTTTTACTCCATTGCTCATTAATATGGCTATAACATGCATTAATATTATTTTCAGTGACTGCAATATACTTCCCTTCACCTATCATTACATCCATAACCAATACATCAACAAACTTCACCTATGAAGAGGTTGAGGTGGTTGTCCTGAGCTGTACATTGCCAGAACAAGCTTATGACAACATTACTACCGACGTAGAAGTAAATGAGATCATGCCAGGCAACCCCTTTGACCCTTGGAACAGCCACATCAAGTATAACTGGACAAGAGAAAATCAAAATATTACAGTAATGATATACTATGACCCAAAATTCTTTGTACATTTTGTGAACGTAACTTGCAAAGCCATACTGCCGACGGGTCAAACCAAAGAAACACGCATCCAAATTCAACAACAATGTAAGTAGTAGCAATTACGTTAAATCAGTAGATTATTGATAGTTCCATTATGAAAGAAGTTTGAAGACAGTATTTTAGTTCTGTGGTAGTTTATGACAGACTCAAGGCAAAGTTGTTTCTGCCGTGGATGCTCGACGAACCTCCATCATTATTTCCAAACTTCATCATCGGTTGTACCTTCTGTGTTGTTTCATTGCTGTTACTACCATCTGTTTTGCTGTCTTCCTCTGTTGAATTACTTTCATTATTTTGTTCCAATTCATTTTCTCCATCGCAATTGCTTGTGTTGACTTCTACTTCATGCTGGACTTCGTCTAAATATACTTATTGCCAGGAAAGGTCCACTAAAACTCTGAGGGTGTTGGAATAGTTGGTGATGCATTACATGCCCGGCTCCATTCATTTTTTTGTGTTAAACTTTGTGTGTGCGAGGTACCAATGCCCGAGGTGGTGGCAGATTCAGTTTGTCAATAGAGTCATTGGTTGTGCTTGATGAAAGTTTTTAAGTGCTTGCTATGGAGATGGACGATTATTCATAAGATATAATGCACAATCCTAATTCACCTCTTACTGTACAGCTAGGGGACTGCACTCTTAGCATTACATATTAGGGACTAGGTCAAGGTTTGCCCCTTATCCTGCCCTTATCAGCTCTGGTGGTTCGACTTGCAGGTTTGACCACCACACACCAATTAGCCTGAGCCTTTTCTGCGACTCACTTTAAATACTAGTCCCAAACAATAGGCTCTAACCTGAGGCATTACATCACATGACAGCGGAGAGGTGCACTCTGGTCCTTACTGGTTGAACAATAGGACTGGCTCGCTACCCGGATGTTGACGCTGAGCCAGCTGCCATGTGTCCATGGTGGCTAGTGGTGCTCAGCATCCATGTTTAATGGCAAGGTGCACCGTGCAAGCTGCTGACTGCATGCGTGCATATTGCCGTAAATGTAAGCATGTTACATCCCCTCCCTTAAGAGAAAGCTTAGGTGAAGGAAGACCTGCCTCTACATAATACTGAAGTGTAACCAACCGTAAGTTTGGTTTATGGTTACTTCCGGTGAGCAGGTTTATTCATGGGTTTCTTAAAATGCTATACAAATTCCAAAATAACATCCGGACTGCACAAATGCTTCTAAAGGAAACACTGCTAACAAATTCTCCAAATTCCCTTACTCACCAACCAGCAATCTTCGTATCGTCACTTCTACTACACAAATATACATTTGTATGGTTTCTCCCCAGTCTGATTCAGACTAAGGGAAAAAACTGTCCGTGAATAGTTCTTCAAATCATATTTACACTTTTGTATTCTAACACTGCACTTCCCTAGTTTTGGCTTCACTGCACTTTAGGTTCAAAAGTCCACAACTGAATGACTTTTCTTTTCCATACCAACATTTCCCCAAGGTAACTTAACTGTTCTGACGAGCACTACATTCATCACATTCAAACGGTTTCTCTTTCCAACGTGTATCCGCACAAAACAAGCTTCTGTAAGACTGAGTTCTGAATTTTATGCTTCGGCATTTAAAATTCTACTTGTTTTTGTTTAACTTAGTCCAAGTATGCAAGACACATATTTTTAAAGTTACTTTCACTACATTGGCTTTTCTAGTTCAAGTATTACTTCAACTTTTAACTGGTTTTTGTGATTTTTGTTTATCATATAACTTTTTTCTACGTTTTGTATTTTTGCATAGTTGGTGGAAAAATTTCCAAGTTTTATTTCCCGCAGTCACGCTACTCCTTCGATTCCTCCATCCCACTGCTCTCACTCTACATTGAAGTGTCCACAGTGTCGTCTGACCCAACAAAAATTGCTTCTCCAATTCCTCAATTTCCTTGGTTGCTTGCTTCTGTTCCTCCATGGTTTGGCTAACCGAAGATTCCTCTTTATCGGTGTTGTCCTCGGTGGGCAAAGAAGCCCCAGGTATTCTGCATTGGCACAGGATTGTCATTGACATATTTGATTTTGAGTCTTTCTGCCGTCAGGTTTCCTTGCATGCCCAACTTAAGTTTGTAGTTAGCCACCATTGCTTCCCAAAATTCCCTCGACATTGTGGGTGAAGCCTTTGAGTAGAAACACTTGCGGCCAGGCTCGCCCGTCCAAACATGTGTGGAAATGTGCTGCTGCCTAAGTGTTGACACTAGAGTAGACCTTTCCGTGGTAGCAGCCTTCTCCGCCGGACTTAGAGGTGTTTGCTGCTAACTCTCCTTGGAACATCGTTGACGCTTCTTGCCTTGGTGCCCTTGCTAAGATTAGTTGGGGTGACATCCTTAGGGGTGGGAGCTGCCTGGGCACCTGGAGCTACTGGTGCCTGGTTAGTATTGCCTACTCCCGAATTTCTCGCCTAAGGCGTCTCTGGAGACTTGGGTACCTCCGCAGAAGTCGTCTCGGCTTTCCTGGCTTCTACCTTCTTCTATCCCTGCTTCTTTTTCAATAGCCAGGTTCCTCACCCTCTCCATCCTGATTTTGCTTCTTCTCTATCCTTTTTCCCCCAGCAATTATCCTTGGGTGAACGCCTTGGTTAACTGCTGCCGACGTTGTTATTTGCAGATCGTTCTCTTCACGCTTTATTCTCGAGAAAAAAGAAGAGTTTTTGGGATCTGCGCATCACACCACTGTATTGATTTTTATGTAAATTCGCCCGCGAACTGCCCTACACATAAGTTTTGTTGCATCACTATTCCACCACGCCCAAAATCGCTTGTTTCTTAACTTTTTTCTTGTTCCCGTTTTAGGCTGGTTAAACGCTGCTCTCAAAGCTTGCTACAAGGAATTAACAGATAATTATTGGACCCTTGTTGCTATTATATTAGAGAGTTTACATTTTTCATGAATCGTGTAAAAATCAGGTTTTTATAGTGATTGTTGAAAAATTGACTTTCGCCCTTTTAGAACTGTTACTAAGCCCCTTTTTTCAAGAGTTGGTGGACTTAGCCCTATGCCTGCATCTCCCTCCCCAATTCTTGTCATTTCTGCGAGGGAAGGGCCTGGCCTACGCCCCCCCCCCCAGTCTCTTTTAAACAAAGTTGAGTGGAATAAAATACATTTTATTCTGTATTTATGTGTTGCTGTGTAAAAATGAGTTTTGGAGGTGCTGTTTGTCATGCGACGCTTCCAATCTCATCCCCTACGTTTTCTGCTGTTTTTATTGCCGCAACATGTCTGTAGGCCGATAACTTCCAACGAAACTGTGTGGGCACACAGGAAAAATGTTAACCTGCATCCTTGTTACTGCCTATCCCCCCCCCCCCCCGCTTTTGCAAGTTGTAAGGGTGGTTGAGTTTGTAGATAAATGTTGGTGTATTTTTCGTTTTTTTATATATAACCTTGGTATTTTCGAGTTGAGTGACAGTGGGTGGGGTCACATTCGCCGGAAAATAGAATGGTTTGAACTGTACAATATTCAGGGACCAATTTCCTTTCCCGTTGTAATATCGCATAGCATGTATGTTTTTCAGATTTTTGGACTGAAATTACATACGGTCCTGAAAATTTTGGGCATGGCGGATGACATAATCCCCCACCTTTAAGGTTAGAGGTTTATGCCGCCCGTTGTAATAGACCTTTTTCTGTGCCCTAGATGTCTTCATAGATTGTTTTGCTAACCTATACAATAGATCTCAAAAAAACGCTGCACGATCTCCATTTGAACCTCGGTCTGGTTTTTGGTTTTTGTGGGGAGCGGTCTCGCCATAAGTTGAGCGAGCTCATACCCCCATGGACCAGCCGGGCTTTGTCTGATGTTCAGTTCTCTGGAAGTAAACTTACTAGATTCAGACACAGAACTCTGCATTGCACATGCAATTTCCTGCAAAAGAAGATCCCAATTACTGTGAGAGGCAGTGAAACAATGTAACATGTGCTTTATTAGTTTGTTATGTCTCCCGACGATATTAGCCTTTGGATTGCCAGGGGTTGCGTAATGGGTTTTGATTCCACAAACTATGCCATATGTTAGTTATGAAACAAAGCCCACCGTCTGAAAAAAAATCTGTCGAAAATGCTTGCCATAAAATTCAGGCGAAGAACTAAATTCGTCCAGGACTACGATTATCCAACGTCTGCCTCTTTGGGTTGTCAGTAAAGGCCCAATGAGATCAACTGATAATCTCTTCCAAGAGGCATTGGGAGGATCTATTGTGGTCACGAGTCCAGCAGGTTTTGAAGTTTCAGTTTTGCAAGTCTGTCACTTCTCACAGCTGCGTACGAACTCTACAATATCCTACCTCATGCCAATCCACCCCACCATTTCCTGTATCCTTTTAAGAGTCTTGTATACTCCAAATTGACCTACCAGTGGTGAGCTGTGAACTGTAGCAATAAACATGCCCTAAAACATGTGTTACCTTCAACTACGTCACAAATGCTACGTGAAACATAAGTTCTGCACAAGATCCCATCACGCAAGCATAGCCTACCAGGGGTAAGGATGCTACCGTCATCAGCTGGTGGCCTTCCAGCTACATTGCCAAGTCTAGCAATATGGCGAAATGACCACTTGTCACCAACCTGTGCCTGGATGATGGATTCCAAAGAAGGAAATCTGCTGGGATTCTCCGTTACTTGTACTTGTTACACCTTACAATGTGCTACCAGTATGGGACTTTTTTTCTTCATCCTCATACATCCTGGATATTGCATCTGCCACTTGATTTTGTGAACCCTTCTTGTAATGGATCTCAAAATCCAGTCCCTGGAGTTCTAGAATCCACCTTACCAGTCTTCCTGATGGCTGTTTTAAGGACTTCAAGAAGGACAGAGCACTGTGGTCAGTTTCAATTAGGAATGGGACATTTTCAATGTGGTGTCAGAACTTGCGTACAGGAAACATTACAGCACCCATTTCTAATTCAGAAACACAATATTTTTTTCAGCATCCGCCAGTTTGCATCCAGCAAATGCTACGGGTACCAGCCCACGACTTTCGACGTGTTGGGAGAGCTCTCCACCAAAACGGGAAATTGAGGCTTCTGACGAGATTTCAAACCTCCATCCCAATCTGGCAAAGCTAAGACACTGCCTGACAAACTGTCTTTTAGCTCTTGTACTACAGTTGAGTGTGTTTTGTTCTACTCCCAAACTGCATCTCCCTTCAGTAACTTGTAAAGACAAGCTGCTTTGACATGAAAATCCTTGATGAAAGTCCTGTAAAAGCCCATCATCCCAAGAAATCATCGAAGCGACTTTACATTACTAGGCTCTGGAAATACCTGGATTACCAATACCTTCCAGGTAGAGGGGACAACCATGTGGTCTTATGAGATGGTCTTATGTGGTCTTATGGTCTTATGTGGTCTCGTGGTCTTATGAGATGGCCCAGGTAAAAGATTTCCATTGCAAAACAATGGACTTTTTCAGCTTTACTGTGATGCCGGCCTTTCCTAACCTTCCTAACACATCTGAAGTATGGTCTAGGTGACTTTGGTAATCCTGGCTGAAGATTACCAAATCGTTCACATAAATCATAGCATGGGAATACATAGCATCCCCCAAAGCCATGTCCATAAGTCTCACAAAGGATGCTGGTCCATTGCAGAACCCATACGGCATTTTTTTGAACTGGCATAATCCCATAAACCATTTTGCTTTGCCCAGCATGGAGAGTACTTGACTGGCATTACTGGTCGGCTGGGAATCCTTCACCGTCTTACCGTTCGAAAGGCGGCAATCCAGAGAGAATCTTTTAGCCCCCACTTCTCCCTTTTTAGGAGCAAGACTGGGTACATTCCCCAGGGTTACCAAAAGCATTTTATCACACCTTCGCTGATTCATTCAAGCATCTGGGTTTCAATAATAGCTCTTGTCTTCTTGTTTACAGGTCTGTCAGGTAACCTAATGGGTCTTGCACCAGGTTCAACCTCAATTTTGTGTTGGTAGAGGTGAGTGCTGCCTCGTTTAGATCTTAACACATGTTTCAATTTGTGTAAACATTTTCTCAGCTGCTTTCTTTGTGCATTTGAGCAATAAACTTGTTGAATTTTTTTCTTCCAACTAAGCATCATCTTTTGCACGCCTCTCAATGTCTACCTCCACATCCAATTGCTTAAGTTGCTCAATTTTTGTTTGCGTAGCCTTAGCAAATGGGATTGTCTTTGTTTCTCGAACAAGATTGCCTCTTGTTCTTGGGGGTCCTACACGCCAGCCACCGTTTTGGATGTCTGGGATGAGGCCAGCCCGACCCAAGAAGTCTCTGCCTAAAATTACGCTATCTGCAGCATTTTCTAGGACTAAGAACGTCTGCTAAGCAGAGTAACCATGAGGCCATCATACCATTGCTGTACAGTACCCGTCACCTTGGATGTTACCAGCCTCCAAAATGAAAGGTACACAGCAATCCCTGTGCTGCATCACGCCCTTTGCCTACAAAGTACGTGCGGTAGCACCGGAAATGATACTAGAACTGGCTCCTGTGTTGATAAGTGCTAAGAAAGGTTCCCCTGCTACTTTAATGTTAATTACAGGTTCCTCAACACCTTTGAACAGCGTCACATTTGGTGCAAAGACACATTTTACGGTGCCTTTCCATAGTCCTACCCTAGCTCTTCAATCAGCACATTTAGAGGTCGTCACACGGTTTAACCAATTTAACAACCTTCTTCAGCTTTTTTGGCTTCTTTGGGCCTCTGTTGGGCCTATGGCCCTGCTCTTGGCAGGTCCAGAAACTTCCATCAAAAGGTTTTCTTTCCTTTTTTGGTTGTTCTGGTCCCTTTTCTGCAGTAACACCAGTTCATGGTGTCTGCAAAAAAATCTTTAGTTTTCAAAAAAGTTATATTGGCTATTCTCTCAACATCACTATCAGATAAGCCAGCATAACCTGACGTTTGCATGTTAACTTGATGAGCTTTATTAGGGCTAGTTGTCATGTGCTTTGGTAATTCATATGCCCCATCTTAGAAAATTCAGCTTCTTTTTTAATGCTTGCTTTTCCGTGTTTGAGTTTGCTACGAGATTACTGTTTACTTTAGAAAAACTCTATTGGAGAAAATGACCTCTTCATCAGAACTGTCGACATAGTATTTAAATTCACACCTACAAGGCTTTGTAGCAGCAATATTATAATGGCTGTGACAATTCCACCCTTGCAATCATTAAATGCCTGCAAGAACCTTATTTGTACTTGAAATTGAGCAAAATCTTGCTTAATAGTCAATTATTCTTGCTTAAATTATACCACCAATGCTACAATTACACTTAAATAGCAATGTTACTCATAATATGTTTTTTTTACTTGCTGATCGTCCAAGAAAAAAAATTGCTTGCCAAAACTCATTATTTTTGTGATTATTGATGTTCACTTTCTACGTTTTTCCCCAAATGCTCACACTGAGCTCTCACTTTTACTGTGAATACTTGCTACTAGCTTTCTAAAGACACTGGTATCACATAAAGTCAATATCAGTGTTCAATAATGCAAGGCAAATTTTAACCCTTTTGCAGGCTTAGCACTCTAATTAAATATCAGTATTTCATAAATATTGTTTCTTCTTAGTGCTTTATTCTTATATTTTCGTTCTTAATTATTATCTGCATATCTTCACTAACAGCTTGGCTTTTAGTAGGCTACCTTTCAACTACGACGTCGACTATGTTGATTTCAAACTCCTATTTCTTCTTAAATTTTTGACATCCTTTGCTAATTCTTCATAAATCCAGCGTAGTATGCTGCAATATTATGGTTCAGGCTGAAATTGTAGTGCTAGCTGCTGTGAGTTGCATTATTTTTTACTTCCAAAGTGGCTATCATCCTTGTCAAAAATTGTGTTATTTGGCTCGTCATTCTTCATGGTGAAATTTAGCTACCTGTGATCAGAAAAAAAAAACAAGACAGTAGGAGCCCCATGTTCGTGTGCCAATTATCACTGCCACTCCCCTACCAGAGCAGCAACGTTACCCAAATAACCCATGAGTCTGAGACGAAGCTGACGAGTGTTTAATTCTGCTGCTCCCACAGCTTGTCTACAAAACGTTTCGTTAATCACACAGTACACGAACGCTAGGCAAAATGCTTATCGCATCTGCAGCATGCATGCGCATAAGTTCCCTTCTCCCTTGATATTTATACGGCCCAAATTCTGTGCACATATCAAATCTACCTTCACAACACCTACAATGGTGAGCGTTGTTAATAGCCTACACAAAAATGTCTTCTGGCGTAAACGTTAGTCGGCTTTACAAGATTATAAATATATAATAATAATAATAATAATCAATTTACCATGCATATGGTGGATGGTAGAAGGAAGGGATGTGAGCCACTGAAACCGCACCAAGTTTTAAAAAGATTAAAGTAGATGGAGCGCATCTTAATCAAGATCCACTCTTAAGGAATCGAGCTAATCGCTCTTTTAAAAGCATCCGTCAAAAGCCCGACTCCCTCTTCGTACAGACAGTTCTAGAACTTAAAGCATTCCATATTGGGAACACCCATACTGAGAAAAAATATTTTCTACAGTTAAGGTTGGCACCTTATGTAGCCAACTTCCAAAACTGCCCACGCGTACTATGCAGATTTGGATTATTAGTACAGGAGTTGCTGGTTCTTCCCAGTATGGTACATTTTCAAAGCAGATTTCCATGGAAATTTATTGCTTTTGACTCACATGGTTATAAAACATGCTGTGTTGCTTAGTTTTTGGTCGAAATGGATGTTACCTGTTCTTCTGTTGATATCTTGATGTAGACACTTTTATGAATCTGTTCACAGAACACCCTCAAAGTTTCCGTACATTTTTATACCCAGAAATTTAAAATCGTGAACCAGAAATGGTCTCATTAACCGTGAAATTTCCAAAAAGTGTCTACATAAAGTGATGTTTTCAAAGTGTCCTCCCGAAAATAGTCACTCAAGTGGTGTGGTGAGAGTTTGGTTAGTGTTTATTGCTGGGACCAGAAATGAGTGTAACCAATCTTGGTGGTGTGATGTCATTACTTTCAGCCACAATACTCCTGATTGCTTCTGCACAATCGATAATTTGTGTATTTTATTACACAACTCCTTTCGAGATTTAACTTCCCAAGACCGAAGGTTGAAGGAAATTTGATTGAAACGAGTTGAGTACTAACATTTTAACTTTCCAAGACCGAAGGTTGAAGGAAATTTGCTAGAAACGAGTTGAGTGCTAAAACTTTT
>JAHWFP010009592.1:0-12801 GCA_023313725.1 Lithobius niger
TTTGACTAATTACTTGCACCGATGGTTCTGTCCTTATGCAGTGGTTTACTGGCTGCTCCCATCTCTATTTTCTATTTCTGAAGATGTCGTAGATAAAGAACCTTTGTACTTAATTAGCATGAAAACCTGTTGTCTAAAAGTCGCTCTAGTGTTTATTTATATTAGCTTTTTTCGTAGTATGATTCTCGAAAGTGCGTTGATAACTTGGAACTGCCATTGCCATGAAAAGTTGACATCGAACCGGGACTGAACGGTGATAGCTACGAACATGGCAAGGCAGATCACTCTTTTACACTAATGCGTACGTCTAACAGGGATTCTGTCATGACCTTTTTTCATATGAGTCTCATCTTCAGTGAGGTCTTTCACCATTAAATGACTGTGACCTAAAGTATAAGGCCTAGCAAATGCCATACCTTACCTTACAACCGTTGATGTACCATTCGATATGCGCAGCAGGCTTGGATCTCAAGCTCGTACAATTGACTCGTACCGTGTCTCCAATTCCGTACGTTTCCCTAGCACCAGTTATCTGCGGCCGTGTTTCGGGTATGGCTATTGGGGACAAAATAAATAAATAAAACTTTTCAAACTTTTCATTGATTATTAAAATTCAAAGTATTAAGTTTTTGAACTTGAGATATTTGATAAATTAAGTACGCTTCACTTCTTAACTGCGAGCTCGAGCACTGAAAACCCAAACTTGCTTCATTTTCCCAGAGTTATTTTTTAAAAATCATGTTGTGTGTACTATACTATGAATCTACGAGTTCTGTGTCATCATCATGGCACTGGTGCATATGAAATGCATCAGTGATGTTAGCCACAGAGGAATCATTGGTATTCTTGCCGTTTTAACTTTTTTTTTGTATATATATACATGTAAGTTTCTTGGAGCTTACATGTTTCTTGGATACTAATGCTCATACACTGTTAAATTTTTTAAATAAAATTACAGTACAAAGAACTGGTAATTTGTTTCAGTTCTTTTAATGTGATTCTAGGCATAGTTCAAAGTCGAACATTAATCTGAATGAGGAGTATTGGCTTTGTGCACTAAGCTGTCATATGTCCCCTACCATTACATATGAAACACATGTTCGCGTCTCTAATCGTTAGAATATACAATACAATGATGAAGATTGCGTCTAAAAAAAGGAAATAAATTACCACTTCTTTGTGCCGTAACTTTACGTAAATTTTTAACAGTGTGAAGAACCGGCTGAATTATAAATTTTGCTATACGCTTAGAAGGTTAATGAAGACCACTAATGCGAAGGGTAAATCAAAAGATTTGAACCCGGAAATCTAATATCATCGTAGAGGCCAACATAACAAGCTGTATTAGGGTAGAATATATCCCATAAGGCATGGACGGAGGATGGCAGTTCTTCACAATATTCTTGCCTGCACTGAATAGCAGGAACCTTGCCAGGATCCTTTTCCAATCAACAGCCAAATCATCACCTTTCGATAAATAGAGCTTTTTTTGTACACTAACTTGTGTGAGAAAATTGGTCTGCTACCTTACATTGAGAAAGCTGCCGTAACCATTCACGGCCATCTCCATGAATTGTACCTTTTTTACACATTATATTGGCAATGCCGCCTAACCAACTTGAAGTGCTACTTAAACTATGCGAGGATACTTGACCGCCAAAAAACACAGTAACTTACAATTGCCTTACACCATATTTGCCTACCCTACAGTGACAACTGGAAAGATATTTTCCCGATGTTAGTCCAGTGTCAGCCCGACACCGATCTGTTTGATACTATGTAGCTATGTAAAAATAAGTAAAAAGATTGTTGGTAGAAACCCCTGGGTGTACAGTGGTCGACCACAAAACAATATATATTAGTAACTCCCACTTTTTTTACAATTCTATTTCAAAATTTACCCTTCCAATTTCCACAGCTGAGTCAGAAACCTGACTTGAGAAACGGAAAAAATTATCATGTAAAACAGAAAGTTATCATTACATTCCACCAGCATTGGTGCAATGTAATGATAATTTTGCGTTTTACAGTCAATCACGTTGAAACCATACTTGCATTTACAATCAAAATTACGTTGGGATTCAGAGGTTAAAATTAAGGGGAAAACGTTTGAATGAAGCGCAAATGGCTTAGTAAAGATTGTGTGATTACTGGTATCCCGGCCACTTGGTGACGATATGATTCTGGAAAAGAGAGTAATCGTTAAGTTTTGAAGTTATTTACCACTTTTGCGCGTATGGTTGTAAAGTGTAAAAATGGAAGCCCCCTCCTTTTATTTGCATCGGTTTCAAGTTGGCTCTATCCATTCTCCAAGTACGAAAACTAAGCACTTATTTCTAGTTTGAAATGCCACAAACGCGTGCACTGAAAAATTAAAACCGTAAATTATACCGGGTAATTTGTTGCCAGTCCTTTGTACCGTACAGTTACGGTCCACATCGTTAAAATGGGTTACTCTTTCTTAATCCTACCTTCAGGGAGTTCTTACCTGAGATTACAGAGAATGTGACGTAAACATGAAAATGGTCCACGATCATCAGATATGACTGGTGATTGAATAGTAAAATATCTAAAATCTTTAATATTGTGTCTATTTCTTGTCTGGTCCCAAAGTTTGATGATCACTTATAAACGACTTACTACGTGCAGCTTGACCAAAATGTAAACAATGGTGTCGGTGTTAGTGTGTACTATTCCTTCAGATTCCGATCGGATGGATATAATATTAGCCGATACCGATGTGAATATCACTCAATTCCTATTTAAATGGGGCCAAACACGCGACTTCTTCAATTTTTTGCACCACGTATGGGAACTGAAATCCATTTCATAGTACGACTTGGCTTACCAATGACAGTCAGTTGGCTTCTGCCCCTAACTGTTGCAAAAGAAGGTGCTTCTACTCCGACTTCACATGTGTAGTCGCCTGAAGAGACTACGTCCACGTTTTCCAACACAACACGATTTTCTGATGACTTTTCCAACTGCAAAATTATTAAAGAAAAATTTTCGTTTTAAGGTGGTACCTGCATGTAAGCATTTAACAAAGTTCCTATTCCTGACACGATTTTTCTTGAGTCCCCCCAGATTGCAATGCAAATTATGAGTAGTAATCGGTCTGGAACGATCATTGGAAGTTACCAATATGAGAACGCAAAATGGCGGCCTTTCCATGACATACAAAACTTCGTTGAAGAAAAACAGTTAAAATTCATTACAATTCGGGCAGCGTAGCTAATTATTTTATAAAGATCCATTTCCGGGATATAACAAAGATGCCTTCACGTTTACTTACGCAGTACACTGCAACAAAACATTCTGATATGAACTGGTTTGTGTAAGAGGAACTGTGTTCACCATGGTATTCTCTAATGCCAACTTGTGCCAACACAGTGCCAACCTGTGCAGTGTACTGCAGCTGGAAAAAAGCAGTCGATGATAAAATCCGTAGGACTCAACAAAAAACGCGCCAGTTGTAACGTGCCAATAATTGGAATGTTATCCTATCTTGCTGTTTTATTTTTTATTTAATTTATTTCTCAAAGAATTTATTATTACGTTTTATGACTACTTACATTTACTTGAATTCCAGACAAAGACCACTTTTGTTTTGTTTGTAGCTCACGAGGCATGTAACGGTAAAACTCGTTACTATCCTTGTAAAACTTTACAGAATACAAATCATCGGAATCCAAGTCATACAGACATTCGAGAGTCACGGACTGGGTGGTCAGCGCCATTTCTGGCATTTTAAGTCGTTGCATCGTCAAGGCGTGAATACCTGGGGGAAAAAAACATGTAACAAAAAATAAATGAGGAACTAAACGTACCCCATTTGTTCATTACAAATTTCTAATGAATGAAAAAGTAATGAATCGTAATAACAAGAAAATGAAAACGTCAACGTGATCAGTGTTAATAAAACCCACTGTGAAAACTGTGTGGGTCCTATTTTAGAACCACCTGTATGCACTCTCCTGTAGAAAACAAAGTTTTCCTCGTGTCCTCGTAGCTTGTAAACAAAGTTTTAAAAAATGCGGTTGAGGTTGACAAAACATGTGAAACACTACGCATTAAAAAAACACTGATAAAACACCATAACATCTTTTATTTCGAAGAAGTATAGTAGCCCCCATGTAAAGACATCCTGAAGTATCGTGTTTGTCGCTTTTAATGTTCCTTTGACAATGATTTTGTCTTCAATCTCAAAGAAAAATTAAACAAATTTAAAAAAAAAAAGACATATATCGTGTTTGTCGCTTTTAATATTCCTTGGAGAATGATTTTGTTTTTATTCTCAAAGGAACGTTAAACAAGTTTTAAAAAAAAAAGACGTTTGTCGCTTTTATTCCTTTGACAGTGATTTTGTCTTCATTCTCAAAGGAACATTAAATAAATAAATAAAAAAAAAGACAAACACGGTACTGCAGGACGTCTTTACATGGCGGCTGCCATATTGGATGTGTGCGAGGGATGATGGGAGTTGAGAACCAGAAGATGTCAAAGAGAAGGGAGGGAAGGTATGAATTTATTATTTTTTTATTTCCTCCTACGGAAAAAGAAATAAACAAGAGACAAGTGACTGGTGGAGTATGGGGTTTGAAGGGCATAACTACAAGGTGTACTACATAAAAATGGAGGGAAAAACAACGGAAGAGCGGATTTCTTAGGCTAAAATAACGTTGTTTTCTCCAACAACAAAAATCGCGCGTTTTAGGTCTAAGAAATCACTCTTCACATGATCGGCTTCGGTATGACGCCCTTCTGTTTCTCTCTGCAGTGCCCCTTGCAGCTAACCCATTAAGGCTCCAGCATAGAGTTATATACAATAATACTACGTCGTGTCACTGATCTATTGTTTGGTCAGGAGGAATTCTTTGTTATTCGCACAGATAAGACTGCAATCATTTACTCAAACGATGTCGGAGTTAGCTAATCCAGGTAGCGTAGTTACCATGGCAACTACACCTTTGCCATCGCGATTAAATTCTCGCTGCGGAAATACAAAGGCGAGTGGTTGCATAAACGCGCCCATGTTGTTTTCTCTCGTATGATCAAGGTCTGGGGTTTGCATTATTTTTATCCGGTCTGGGAAACACCCTGTTTTTAAACGATGTTGCTGCACGAGGGAATTTGTAGTGAGTTTGTAGGAAACTTTTTTAGGTGTGATTTATGAGCGATAATTCTTTCCTTTCTCGGAATTTCTGCTAAAATTCTCTCACCTAAGCAGCTGTGCATGTCGGGTTTGAACATGGGACACGATAGACTTCTTTCTGGTACAACATATTTTTTCATTGTAATCGGTTAGATTTCCTGGTGTGGTGTTCATGGGTACCACTAGAATTTTTCGTAGTGGTTACTGCGATTCGTTGAAAATATGGTAAACAGAAGAGGGATCTGGTTTCTTGCTGTGGTTTTTTTCTTCTTGGTTGGATTCAATTTGAAATTAATTGTATCAGTGGTAGATAGGAAGGATTATATAATCACGTATGCAAACCTATTTGTGTTTACGTATCTATAGAACAGCGGCAAGTGACGTCATATTGGCTACGAGATAGCATCTGGGGGTATAGCTACAAGGGGCACTAGATTAAAATGTAAGGGGAAAACAATGGCACTTTTAGTCAAGACAGTGCTTTGAGAGCGGATTTTCTTAGGCTTAGAAAACCGTTGTTTTCTCCAACAACAAAAATCGCGCGTTATAGGCTTAAAAAATCCAGTTTAATAGCATTGGCCCCCAGTAAGAAGACCTTCTTTTCCCCCTCCAGTGCCCCTTGCAGCAAACCCAGTTACTGGCTCCACCATAGAGTTATATACAATAATACTACGTTATGTCACTGCTCTATAGGGTTGTAATTTTCAAGGAACATTTGCGAGGAGTACGGGATTTCTCCTTCTAGGAGAAGTTAATTGGTGGTAAGAGCGAAAATCATGTTAAATTCCTTTTTAATACGTTAATCTTGAATTGTGGGTAGGCGTATATGAAGTAAATTGATGGTTCTAGTTATCTTCATAAATTTACGGAAATGGATAAATTTAACTGTTCGTATGGAATTAATAACAACAGCGACATCGGGAAGACGAAACGCCTGCTTACGGGATTTCTCCATTGTGAATTTCAAGGAGGGATGAAAGGAGTTTAAGTATAGGTCTGTTTTAAAGCACACTTCTGGTGTTTTGCCTTAAAGGAACACCCGGCTTGCCTTATAACATTCCGCCTGCGCTATAACAGCCACTCGGTGATCGTCATACCACCGGCAAGGTCAACTGAGATAGTAGCTGCGTTCCTCGTAGAGAAGAACGCAGCTTCTGGCTCAGTTGGCATTGTGCTTAATAGACAAACCAGCATGAACGCATTAATTGTGTCATCACAAACCGGAATGATTCTCGCATTTTAACATCACAATTTATAACTTTCTAGGCTAGCGATTTATTATTTTGCTTCGGCGATCTATTGGAATAATTAATTTTAATTTTTACCGCATTAGTCTTATAGATTTTTGATCTCATGGTAATTATTAGTAAATTATTACATGCACACACACAGATGGTTATTGTAAGCGCGCAACGGATCATATACGTGCATCTCAAAGTAAATATAGTTAACAACAAGTTAACAGAAAATCTCCTCGACGCCACATTTTAAAACGGATTTTTACCAAGGGATTGACTAACGATGAGTAAATAGACCTTTGGGGCCGTACTTGATGTGGTGGATCCAGAAAAATGGCGGTGGGAGGAATATCCTTTTAACTGTAGTCACTCAGTGCGCATCGTAGACGATAGGCTATTGCAGCAAGCGAACGGAGTGACATTACTAATCGATTAATCACTGCTAGTTGCCCTGCAGTAAGGTCAAATTTTCACGAATTCTTATTGTACGAAGGCGAAAATAGGAGTTATGCATAAAAATTCGAAATATTCCCTTTTTCAAACGATGTTACTAAAGGTTAATTACTCGAACAAACATAAAAAGCGCCACCAACGGTAATCTACATCAATAACGGCATATTATGTGCGTGCGTACGTGCGTGTACCTCTACTCCTCCTGAAGCAAGGCACCTACAAAGATGAAAGTAGAACCAAATGAAAGATAATTAAATTGCGTTTTTTGATGTTGAATGTGGTTATTGAGGTTAAAAGCTACACGCCCTGCTCCTGACAGCAAGAATATACCACACAGTCATAAAAATCACAAATGCATTTAATTTTCAAGGGATAGTTTTCCCCCTTGGTTACCTGGACAAAAGACAAATTAAGTATTACAATGAGCCAAATGAGAACACACGGTTCTAAACACATACACCAATACTTACAATAAAACATATATATAAAAGAGTAAGTATATATGTTTTATTGTAAGTATTGGTGTATGTGTTTAGAACCGTGTGTTCTCATTTGGCTCATTGTAATACTTAATTTGTCTTTTCTGCAGGTGACCAAGGGGGAAAACTATCCCTTGAAAATTAAATGCATTTGTGATTTTTATGACTGTGTGGTAAATTCTTGCTGTCAGGAGCAGGGCGTGTAGCTTTTAATTAAATTGTGCTTCGGTTGTGCCTATTTTCATTGCTGTAACTTGATATTATGACCCTCAAATGCGCGAAAGAATCTGAAAAAGTAACGTCAAAATTTTTTTTTATCTCATGGTGTTTGTTCATGACGTCATAGTTTGTTTATGAACGGGTTAAAATTCGTCACAAACAAACCTTCTTGAAGTAGTTAGTTACTTATCGAAATGATCTGGAAAAGGTGTGACGTACTCAGGGAGTGGACGATTGTTTTCAAGAATATCTCGAGCCCAATTCACTCCTTACTGCATAGCTAGGGGACTTTGCACCGAGTCACACATATTAGGCATTAAACACAAGTTTAGGAGCTTGGTCTAATCCTAGCAGAGTGAAGGAGGACAACCTTTCGAATTGCATGCCCTACACCAATTAGCTTTTCTGTGGTCCAAACCCTCGTACCCCCCCCGGGGGGGGGGGGGGGGGGGCGAACAATAGAAGTCGCCTGAGGCATTACGTTGCGTAACCGTCTAGCAGGTCCGAGCCGGTTCCAACTGGTTTGAACAGCAGGACTGGCTCGTTACCCGGCTGTTGGCGTTCGGCCAAGTTCCGGTTTGGACGAAAGTTGACTGAACGCTCAAGCAGCATATGTAACTGCAAGGTGCACCGCGGGGGTTGACTCGTGCTGCACCCTGCTATACGTAAATACCGTGTTACAAAGGATGCGCGTAAATAATAACTAAAAAGGACGACGTATTTGGCAACATACCATGTACAGATCTTAAAATTGGTTTTGTATCAACTGACTTGATGCCTGGAAAAATCAAACCCGCAAATCTGGTTTTAAAAGGGCGTCAAACATTCGTGCTCCTGAAAAACGGAGGTGCGTGGATTGAGCGACCAAAGCGAGTGATTTCCACGTCAACTAAACCATTTTAATGTGTGTTTCGCTTTACTCTCTCAGTCTTTCTTCTCTCACCTTCGTAGGGAATTACTTCTGGAAAAGAAGACGTGCAAACAAACCAATCGTATGTTTTGAATGATGTAGGTGAAACGCAGACGTGCTGAGGAATGTGATGAACGAACTATGAGCAACAATTGCAATTCGTTTGCATCGAAATAATCAGCACATTGATTTTGTAATGCTCTTGGAATCAAAGAAATTACATGAAGGATGGATCGACGCCAATGGAGTGAGCAAACCGAACGATATGGCTAGTAACAGTAAAACGGTCGTGGTGCTGATAATCAACAGTATAACTTGGTGGCGTTCAAAAGCTCGTGATGAAATTCCCTGATTTTTCCTGGTTTTCCAGATCAATACTGACACTTTTCCCCGATTTTTTTTTTGGGGGGGGTCGAAGGAAGGTACAGTACGGGACTAAAAAAAATGTTTTTCACATTCACTCCAATCACAATAACTATATCGCGTTGCTTTGCTAAATAAAAAAAACGGCACTGGCCTAACTGGTATTGGCAAAGAATAGGAAAAGTCCACAATCTGAACAAACTGAAAAACACACTTAACACCAAACGTCCCGATTATTTAGGCCTAATGAGTTTTTGCTTTATCAGAAACGAAACAAAAAGGAAATGAAGTTTTAACCGAAATAAAGTGAAGTTTTTAGAAGTAAAAAATATTAAATCCGAATTACCAATTCTTTATAGGTGAAAGATTTTTCGGAAAATGTTCAAATTCCCTGATTTTCGGTAAATATTTTCTAAATTCCCTGATTTTTCCCTGAATTTTCCAGACTTGATAAATTCCCTGAATTTTCCCTGTTTTCCTAGTAGAACGCCACCCTGTATAAGCAACGTTTATCGAGCACAAAATGGATTAGCAAGTTCACTTTCATCAACCATTATAAATTGCGTAAAATCACGAATGCCAGCACGCCAGCATGTTTCTAGAAAGTGACTTGGTTGGCAATACAATACAGGAAACGCTGGGAGAAATGAAAGCGCTATTCACATTGTCACCTTAATTTACTCAAACGTACGAATCCATACATACCAGTACAAAACGTTAAGGTTAGGACTGAGAACAACGATAGACGCGTTAGTAAAAATCGTTCCATGTTGATGCTCTTTCTTGTCTTTAGGTTTTAGTCGTTCCAACGATTACTAAGCTACAATCACTGCGAGCTTCGTACAAATCACGTAATTCAAGCTAGTCTTATCGTTGCATTCCTAAAGGGCACTGCACGCAGCCTATCGCAATTCGATCATCATCATCATCATTTTTTGGTCAACAGGATTTCCGCAATACGTCATTTTAAGCTCAGTCGGCAATTTCGTTATGCCTTTTTTTTTATTTCGTCAGTGTTAAGTTAAAAAAATAAAAAAATAAATAAAAAATAGAAAGGATGACGTTGGCCTACGTACGGCCAGGAGCGATATAAAGGACAGGTTTGTTTGTGAGGACCTTTTTTACAATTTCGACTTAATGGTTGTTTGTCTTTTTTTTATTTTTTATTTGGGAGGGGGGTGGGGAAATTGGGATTTAGTGGTATTTATTGTTAATGGATTTTTATGAATGATAGAGAAGATGGATGATAGAATTTTTCATACAATTTTTATTTCTCTGAAATGTGTTTTAGATACTTTTATGTGAAATATGTTTCCGATCTTTCAAAGATGCGTCAGTGTTCTGATTTTTCAGATATATATATCAGTGTTATTGGTCATTTGTTTTTCAGAGCTTTATTTATTAAAAATATTAATTATTTTTCAGAACAATTTCTGAGATTTATGTGTGTGTTTTAGAATTATACAGTGAATATTTACCTGGTAATTTTTTCTAGAAATTTATCAGTTTGCATTACTATTTTTGCCTTATTTTACTACTTTTTATTATATTATTATTATATTATTTGTTATTATAAAATTTCCTTATTTTATTTTGTTGTTGTTGACTGTATAATAATAATAATAATAATAATAATAATAATAATATTGGTAATTTTTTACATAGGGTGGAAGGCTGGTGAGCCACTGTGTTCATGTTCACTGTCTCAGTGCTAAGAGAATTCCATACTAGAACGACAAGGACGGAGAACAAATTTTTGCGGCACTCAAGATGGGAGCTCAGAACAGCTAGCTTTCATTGGTGTCCTCTAGTTACATAGGAATTAGGAGCAAGATCGAAAAGAGGCAGGTCGACGGCCACCAGACCACGTAATATTTTGTATGTCAAAATAAGGTCAAATTTAATTCTGCACAGTTCCAATGATCCCCGGCCCGTCCTAACACGACGTTCCAAGTAATTTATCTATCTCACGCAAGACCAGGGATACTCTTTGTAAATTTGCGCTGAACGGATTCTATTAATCTATGTCCTTAAGGAGATATGGTGACCACACCGGAGTATGTTTCGTCACAGTCCATTTGGACAATGATGTCAAATGTTTCAAATAAATAAAGGAGAGTCCCTATAGTTCGACAGAGTGTCGTAACAACTGGTCGTAGTTTTTTCTGGGATACCCTAAGTTACAAATAGGCAAGTTAATAGACAGGTGCGAAAAAAATACCACACATGCTACGATTAGTACGGGGATGCTGTACCTCGGCATACAACAGTGTTCCAAGTGCGTGAAGCAGTGGAGATGGCTTCTTCAAGCCAAGGCCAAGTGTGGTAGAAATCGCGTGTTTGGCCTCCTGACTTGAGGCCAGTTCACGCGATCCGAAAAGTTTATGCATTTTTATCGTTTCTTTGCTAAAATAAGGTTCTGGAGATGTTGAATCACAGCTTTTCTCCCAGTCGACCTTGTATTGTAACAAGGGACGGAATATGAATCGATGGTTGCCTTCATTTATTAGTTCCTGCACGGCTTTCTTGCCATCCTGGTTATTAAACGTCTGAAATCCCTACACAATAATCAGTACACGATGGCGAAAGAGACTATCTTCAAATTATCAAGTGGCTTCCTATGGCTCGGAGGCGTTATTTGCATTCTCTCACAATTGCGTACAAGTCTCTGCATTACAAAGAACCATTTTATTTGTATACCTTGTTTGAATTCTGCATTGGCTGATCACAGTTATCCAACAAGATTTAGCCATGGCCGCCCCTTCACTTCCCCCCTCGCTGTCGCACTACGAAATACCAAACGTCGTTTCTGGTTCAGAGCATGAAGTTGTGGAATGATTTGCCCGAAGCCATTAAAACTTGTCCTAGTGTTGGAATTTCAAAGCTCAATTATTCCGTCACTTGTTTAACTCATAACTTGGTCACCATCCCTCTCTCACTCTTTTCCTTCCCTTCTCTTTCCTTTTTCCCTTGTTTCTCTCTTATTGGGCGGCCCCCCCCCCTCCACATATCCAACCGCCCCACTACTCCACCTTCTTGTTTACTTTAGTTTTTGCTACTGTCTGCTGACATTTTAATTATTTGTTTGGGTTCGGTGTAAGAATGGGTCCAGCGCATAAACCTCGCCCTTTGTGGCACAGTCAATTTTTTATCACCGGATTTTGTTGATCACATGTGTTTTCACGTGCTACAAAAAAGTTTGTTGTTATTATTACACAATGATGGGCGGGAAGGGGTTGGTAGTTCAGTATGGAGGAGTGACATTATTCGCTGCGGCACTGTCATCACGTTACCTTGGATCCCCGGTCTCTGTCTAGTGGTGGGGAAGAAAGGTTGCACTGCCGCCATTTTTTTATTTTCGTTTGTCGTAGGCTATGTGATCAGGGCTGATGTCACCATTTTTTCATCAAAATGGTGTATATTTGTAGGATTTTGGGTTATGGTATGAACGAGAGGCAGATGGTTCGTCGTTTTTTCGGTGTCCAGAAATTCAGTAATTCGTAAAGAGCTAAACCAGCCATACGTCGTCTGCTTGCTTCAAACGCGATTGCTTACCTCCGTTACAAGATGGCGGCACGCGTTGTTCGGTTGTCATTAGCAACGGGCAGCGTTTGGTCTTATTGACGGTGCTCTATTTATACACGTTGCAAAGGTCCTGAACTGGAAACGGGAAGTGGAACCGGTCATCTTTGCAAACTCGCCGTTGGATGTCCGCATCAAAGAAGTATACACGTACGTATTGATTAAGTAAATCGAAGGGCACACACTTGTTTCGGAGATTACTCTGCTTTTCTACTCCCTGTATGTGTGCACCTTTAAGTTTGTTTAAAACATCCGTGTATTATTGCTTTTAATCGCTCAATCAGCTATTACTTTGCATGAATTTTATAAATACCGGGGAAGAACGTTTTGCTTGATATCGCACGGTTTCGACATCATTTGTGATTAAATACAGACAGAAGCGTAAAGGCAAACAGCGGACCT
>JAHWFP010009594.1:0-20789 GCA_023313725.1 Lithobius niger
TGTTTGCGCAGAAGTCTTGGGAAAGTGTAGGTCTATTAAGGGCCGCAAATTTCAAACGTTTGGGTCCATTTTTCTTGAAGATATGGTGTTTTGAAGGCGGAGGTTTGGATAGGCCTAATGAGCGCTAGCGAGCGCTAATGAAGAAAATATTGTTCGTTGCGAAAACGATAAACCCTCAGGTTTTTGATCTTTTGAGCAGAGGTCTCCTCTCAAATCTGTTGGTGAAGACTAGCTTCTTTACAGGCCCCCTGGCAGGAAATTTCACTTAGGGCTCCTTTTGAACCCGAAATGAAAGCCTAAAACAGAAAGTTAGCGCACACAGGTATGCAAAACACTCAGCTGCCAAGCCACAGTAATCTAAAGTTGCAAAAATTACCTAAATTTGAGCAATCAGCAAACTAAATCGAGAAATACAACTCCTATTTAGCTTGTCATCTTCCCTTAATACAAAGGCGAAGTCTAAAGGTTTGGGATACTTATTCCTACCCTAGGATCAGGACAAGGTTAAGGTACACTTTTTACACAATATTAAAATTACCATTTTAGTTTTTTGGGGGACTGACGTTTTTGCGGTAAAGTTAACTTGAGTAAATCTTAGTTACAAGTTATAAAAGAACACTATTTTTGGTTTTTAGACCATAAGTTACAAAGTTAGGGGTTTTGCAATCGTTAACTATTAAATGATACAGTCGCAACATTTAATGCTCTAACCAGTCAGCCGTGCACAGAAAGTTATTTTTTTTTTATCTGGGAAAACCTCGAGAAAATACCCCTGGGCGCACTCCTCAGGACCTAGCTTGCGATAAGGATCGGAATAGAGGGTACTATAAGCGCATGCGCAACTATAAGCTCTATTTAAAGTTAACAGATCACCACTAGAATGGTTTGAGGTTACCAAACAACTTGTTTACATGAAAATTTAAACACAGAAAGGTTATGAGATAGGTCCCATAACTTATAAATACAAAATACAACGCTGGGAGGTTTTATGGATAATAACGCAACAAACTTTTAATCAGAGTTTACCTTTTGCCCTCAGAGGTGAGAATTATAAATTTTTATAAAGAAAAATGTTTCGTGAAAACTTAAAGAGGAGATAGCCAGGAACCACTAAACTCCCGTAGATATTCCTAATGAATATTAATTACATGTCGTATAATCTCTGTTAAAATCCTTCCACACAGGAAGGCGTTGATAATGACAGGGAGAATCACATTGCCACTTAAAATTTAGGTGTAAAGGTCCGAATTGGGAAAAGCTGACAGTTTCTTTGAGTGAGGTTGTCCTGACAACGTACCTCTTAATAATTAAAGAAAATGTACAAAAAACAGGTGAAAAGCAATTTTTTGGCTCCACCACTTGTTTAGCTTTTAAACTAAGAAAACACATTCTAGGCCAAACAAAATACCCACTCATGGTATCTGCATTAGTATTGGACTTTCCAGGTTTGTACAACGAAGCAGTCTTGAAGCTTTATGACAGTAAAGCAATAAACACAATTTTTATGTTTAGGTTAGGTGTTCCTAGATGGAGCCACGTTTGTAGCGGTCCACACTCACTACAGCTTAACACTTATGAAGAAAACTATTTGGTTAGGTTTTCAAGAAAAAAAAACTCAACCTGGAAAAAAAATTACACTTTACTTAGGTTAGTCTTGGTGGTTTACACAATATTTGCAATTACGGAAAAAAACTTATTTAGAGAAAAAAACTACACTAGTTTTAGTTATCACGTTTGGAGACCTTTAAAGGTGTTACCTACTCATACACTGATAAAGACATTATTTACTATGGTTAGGTTAGAGTTATAACCTTTGTTTTTACTGTGAACACCTACTTAGTTTGGGAGCTCTAATGCTCAACATTCTACCCCCACTACAATAGATCTCAACAGTAAAACATTGGGTCCTAATTTTTAAGGATGTACCAAAAAAAACCGTTGTTTAAGTGTTTACACCACTGGCTTACTGATTCTACTGAATTTTGGGTAGAAATTAAAACACTTAAGGGAAGCAAGTTTCTAAATTTAGGGTAGGGGTAGACGGGCTGCGTGCCGTAATCCAACTGGGGAAACTGTATTCGTTCATGTCCGGTTTAACGGATACATTAAAACTCTGTTTAACATCACTGGTTGAAAAACTTCCATTTTATTTTACCTTTGATAGGTTTATTTCTCAAGTCCAGCCACTCTGAGAAGTTAGGGGACACTGGCGTAGCAAGAATAGTTTTACGTTCATTCATGCCTGGCTCGAGGGATCTTATCTGCTTCCCGTGGGGATTGGCGCGTGGCGCACTTATCACTGCGCTGCTAATTGACCCCCGGTTAGCTGGCTCCTTCACGCATGAGCGAGCGGTAGAAAACCTAGGTTTCAAATGACAAGGCTTGCTGGAAATTACAGCGGGGTTTTTGCACGATAAACTGGCCACCACTTCTGTAGGGGGACATTTTCCTGGCTTAGTTTTTAAGCTAGATCTGCATAAATTATTTAATTGGGTTATCCCATTTATGCCTAATACTACATCAAAAAGGGAACTAGTTGCTAAAGAAACACAAGCTCGGGTTTTTAGCACTTCACCACTGGTTAATTTTAGGCTTAAATTTACCTGCTGTAAGTTAACTTCTTGATCAAGTAAGACAGTCTTGCATCTAATTACCTGCTTTAAACGCGGCCACTTTTTGGCAAGTTTAGCACTGACTAGATTGATTGTGCTAGCGGTATCGCATAAGAGTTTAGTTCTATGCTTACCGATAGTACAGTTTAAAGTACTGGGCTTTAAAATTTCTGTGGCGTCCTTACCGACGATAAAGCATGCATTTGCGGATGCCGAAGCTTTGTTAAGTTCGGGGCAACGATTGCGTAGGTGCGAGGCTGAACCGCATTCAAAGCACGTTCTAACATTAGGTCTGCTGCTATTGTTAGTATTTACATTGTCGCTATTATCAGCATTAGCATCTGTGCTAGTTACGCTGTCACTGTTATTTTTCTTAGTCCCAACCGGGTTAGCTAAGGAGTTATGGTTTTGTTTACCATTTCTAGGGTTGGAAGAAGCTTTAGAAGCTTGACTACCTGAATGAGTGCTAGCTTGCACTTTGCCACTTTTGTTAGCAAGATCTGCAGAGATTTGCTGGTTGCGAGTAGTATACTCGTCGCACAACTTAGCTGCCTCGGCTAACGTCCCAAGTTTAATTTGATCCGGTAACCATTTCTGGAGGCCAGCAGGACAAGACTTGTATAATTGTTCAAGTAGCATCAAATTGGACAATTTACCGTAATCACCATTAACGCCAGCTAATGACACCCACTGTGAGAACAGAGTTTGAAGCTCAAACGCGTGTTCGTGAAAAGGTTGGTTTGGTTGTTTCTCTAAACTACGAAATGACGATTGGACTGACTCTTTTGTCTGCACAAACCTTTCAAGTAATTTAATTTTAACTTGGTCATAATCGTGAATAGCTACTGCATCCATTTGGTCGCATACTTTTACCAAAATTTCACCGAACAGGGGTTGGAGTCCTACCACCCATTCTGATTTAGGAATTCTTTGAGTTTCTAATGTACGTTCAAACATTTTTAAGTACGAATTAATTTCTGATTTCGGACCCCAGTCATTTAACAACCGTATAGCATCGGAAATCTTTCCGGGTCTAGGACCGGAATTCACACTAGGCAAAACCTGAACTGAATTTGTATCACTATTGCCGTTAGCGGCTCTTAACCTAGCTAGCTCAATTTGTTTGTTGGCTAGCACCAACTCACGGTCGAGTTTACGAATTTCTTGTGCCCTAGCGGCGTCGCTACTCTGGGCGTTCGTGTCTTTTAACATTAACTCATAGGCGCGACACTTGTCGGCCTCCTTGGCTGCATGATCTAATTTTAAAGCTTCAAGTTTCAACTGTTCGGCCTTTAAAAACTGTTCGTTCTCTTTGAGAGCGATTTCTTTCTTAGCCAGAGCGGCAAAATCTCTTTTTTCTATAGCACTAAGTAATTCATTAGTGAGATCGTTCAAAGTAATTTTTTGATCATTATAGGCTACCTTTATAACCTCTACGGATTCGTGTCTGGTTTCACATACTGTTAAACCTAAATTCAAACAAGCCTTTTTGAGGTCTTTGTACTGAATGTGATCAATAACTTCGTCTAATTCTTCCATGGTGAAAGTTTTTAGGTTAACACAATTTTTAAGAAAAAAAAAACGAAAATTTTAGCAGGTAAAATTAGTTTTTACTAGCCTAAAATACTTACCTTCAGTAATTACGCTAAAATCGCTATTTTATGCTATCGCTGCTCATTTTCAGACTAAAAATACCATTTTTTAGGATTCTCAAAAACTTTCTCCTTCTTCCGCTAGGGGTGCTACTCATCTCTCCGACTTCAGCGCCCCCTCCCTTCACTCTCCATCACTTCTTGAACATTCCGGTTCAGTGACAGCGGGGAGGCGGGCGGGTTCTTACTGAAGGTAAGTATTTTAGGCTAGTAAAAACTAATTTTACCTGTTCAAATTTTCATTTCTTACTACCTGCAAATACTTACCTTCAGTAATTACGCTGAATTCGTCATTCAGGCGGTGGGACATGTCCCACTGAACCCAGGAGAAGTATAATCTTTTTTTTTCTTTTTTTTCACATAATCTGACCTGATAGAGGAAGAAAGTTTACCAACCTATAAAGAGGGGTGTCTCCTTTATCCTAGGTCGTCTCACGTCTCTTCCACTGGTACCTTCTCTCCACATTCTCGTCAGAATGTTTCCACTTCATTCCACTGGGACCATAACTCCAGAATGTCTTTCCAGACCCCACAGTCATTACACCACTTCATGACGAAACACACCGCCTGTCACCAGAGTATGGCACGGGAGGTTTTAGAATTTTTGTCCTGCTACAACGTGGCTTTCAATGATAGCTTTACCCTTCAGGCCACTAGTGTCCCGCAAGTAGTGCTTTATAAAAGTGTTTTTGTGCCGCCACGAACACGCGGATACAACCTCATCTAGTGGTGTGCCGCAGCCAAACGCCCATGACGCTGCTAGTGCTCGTAACTCATGGGCTCGAACTTCAGGAGGTAAGTCTACATGATTTGGGCCGTTCTCGTATGCTCTTTTGATCACGGCACAGATCCACTTTCCCATCTTAAATGGTGTGAGTCCCGTCTGCAGTACCTCGTCTTTGTCCTTGTCCACATCGAGAAACAAGGGTGTTGGTTGGGCCGTTCTGACGTTGTCTGCGAAGCCGGGTAGTTTCAAATCAGTCTTATCTAAGTACAAACGTAGGGCTCTTACCGGGCACTGTCGTCTTTCTTCTGATTTTGTTTGTAATCGCTTCCCTAAGGCTTTGATGTGAACAGGTTTCGGCTTTGCACCTGGTTTGCAATTATTTGCTCGGAAGTGGGCAGGAAATGTCAAGTAAACTTCCGACCAATCCTTAGCAAACCTTATATGGCCGTCATCTCTTGAGAAGGCGGCCAACTCACTCTGCCTAGCTGCAGATGCCAGGGCCACCAGAAAAACAGTCTTCTGTGTCAAACACAGTATGGATGACGACTCTGCCGGTTCGTATGGTGGCCCCATGAGGCTTTGTAATACCAAAGGTAGATTCCATTTTGGGAATAGCTTTGTCCTCTTAGGTCTCGCTAAATCAAATGCCGACATTTGCTTAGTTAGAATCGCGTTGGATACTGCTGTCCCATCTCCAACACACGAGAGCACCGAATTAATTGATGCCCGGTAACCTTTGATGGCACTTGGCGACAGTCCACTTGCAAAGAGACCTTCGAAGAATGCCGTTAATCTGGTGAGCGGGGGGTTGCAGGGGTCACAGCCATCACTACAGCACCACTCAAACCACTTCTTCCACTTCGCATTGTAATTCTTCTGTGAGGATTCCCGAAGGCACTTGGTAAGTCTCAGTGCTACTCCCTCCTCGTGGCCGTCCTTTTTCAGATTTTCCATCAAAGTCGCCACCCGTGAAGGTTCAGAATGGCAGGGTTTTGGTGCACGGTTCTTCCTTGGTTTTGAGTCAGAGACGTTTTCGTTATTGGAAGAGGGAACGGTTCTCCCTTCCGTAGTTCCATGACGTTCGTGAACCACGGTGCGGCCGGCCACCATGGTGCAACAAGAATGAACTGTCCTTGAGAAGTCCGTAGTTTGTTCACTGTTCTCTGAAGGAGTTTGAAGGGGGGGAAGAGGTAAGCGTTCATTCCCTCCCAGGAAATGGAGAGGGCATCCGTTGCCCAGGCTTTCTCGTCGGGGAACGGCGACACGAAGCACGGCAGTTGATTGTTGAATTGTGTGGCAAACAAGTCGATCGTCGGCGTTCCCCAAAGATGAAACAGAGCATTGCATATCGCTGGATCCAGCATCCACTCCGTCGTTGGGACTCGGGCGCCCCTGGACAGTTCGTCCGCCCACACATTGAGGTTCCCTGCGATGTGTCGGGGAACCAGAATGATCCCAAACTTGATGCAAGTCTCGAAGAGGTTCGAGGTCTCCTCCATGAGGGTTCTTGAATGAGTCCCCCCCCCCCCTCTTCGGACATAAGCAATCGCGTGGAATTGTCGCTCATGATTCCTAACGTTGAGTATCTGAGCCTCTCTCCCCACGCCATGATCTCTCTGTGTATGGCCCTCAATTCTAGCACATTGATGTGCATGTCTGCTTCCTCGGCGTTCCAGGTCCCCGAAGCGGTCTCGTCTGACAAGTGGGCTCCCCAGCCTGTGTGCGAGGCATCCGTGAACAGGAGGTTCGTCGTTGCCGGTGCCTGTAGAGGCACTCCCCTCCCTAGGTTTTTTCTCTCTGTCCACCAGAGCAGGGATTCCACTGTGAGATTGTGGAGTGGCACGATATCTTCCCAACTCTACCGTGGCCACCATTCCTCCTTCCGAAACCAGTGGAGCGGTTTTGCGCGCCACGTTCCTAGGGGTACGAGTCTTGCATTCGAGTCCACGACCCCGATTAGTGATGCCAGTTATTTTGCAGTTGCCGTCTTCCGCTTGCAAAAGTCTATCACCGCCTTCCTCGTCTTCTCGATTCTTTCCCGAGATGGCTTCACCGTCCAGAGGGACGAGTCGATCTCCGCTCCTAGGAAGACGAAATTCCTCGCCGGTACCAATCTTGACTTTGTCCTGTTGATTCCCCATCCTAGATGAGCAAACAGGGACAAGCATCTTCCCAGCTGTAGTGACAGCTGCATCCCAGACTTGTGTCTCAGAAGCCAGTCGTCTAGGTATGCGTGGGCCTTGATGCCGTGCAGATGAAGGTGTGCTAGCACCGGCTTCAACATGCGAGTGAAAACGTATGGTGCTGTAGCAAGGCCGAATGGTATCGCCGTGAATTGGTAGGAAACGTGTCCCGCTACCAGACGGAACAGGTGCCGGACAGATGGGTGTAATGAGATGTGCAAATATGCATCCTCCAGGTCGATTGAGACGGTGAACTCTTCGTGTTTGAGTGCTTCTCGAATGGAGTCGATCGACTCCATTTGGAAGTGGTCTTTGGCAAGTGTAGGTTCAATTTTCGAAGGTTGAAAATAACCCTGGATCCACCTCCCTTTTTTGGGATCACTCTCGCCGGGCTCCAGAACCCGGGGGTGTGTGGCGCAACTTCCATGGCTCCTTTTTGTACGAGCAAGTTCACCTCCGCAATCAATTCTGGGGTTGACGAAGCGTTTACCAGCCAGTCTGGTGGGCAGCTTGTAGTTCCCGGCTTTGACAGGAAGGGTGGTGAGTAGCCTTCTTCTAAAATCACCAGTATGAACGGATCTGTCGTTAAAAGTTTCCATGTTTCCACATGGCGGGACAGCCTTCCCCCCACCTGCCGGTGAGTAGGGGGGGTCCCCGACCACTTCCAGTCAGTGTCCTGCGAGATGGCCGTCGTGCCCTTCCCCTGAAGGCACTTCTTCCACGCTGTCCTCCTCCCATTCCTCATCCGCGTGGTAGTGAGGAGGGGTTGTCGGGAAAGGGGGAACGTTCCAGTGCTTTCTCCGTGCTCTTCTTCATGTCTTGACCTTTGTATGGGTTATTCCATGGGCCGGATCGTGGTGCAAGCCTGTACATGTTCCTCCCTCGGTTTGACCCTCGTTGCGTCGCCGTGGTAGATGGTGGGGCTCGGATCTTTTCCTTAAGCTCTGGCGCCAGCTCCAATAACTGCCCATTAAATAGCTCGGAAGATCCATGAATGGGGAGAAGCCGTAGTCTTCCAATAGTGTCGGTCGGCAGTCCCGACGCAGAATCCAGCATTGCGTCCCTCCTCCGGAAGGTGTTATTCATAGCAAGTCTGCACTGCCAGTTGATGCTGTCTTTATGGAAAGACGACGCACGTTTTAATAAATGCATGCATTCTCTGATGGTGGTATTCTCCCTCAATTCAGGGTTTGCCAACGCCATGGCTTTCAGTGCTGCGGTTGACGCTGAGTACACAAGTTCAGCCTGCGAGCTCGCCCTCAGCATCACGTCGTCTTCCTCAAACTGACTTGTTGGAATCTTAATGAACGAAGGGGTTTTTAAAACGGAGTCAAATTCGGTACTGCAGTTCTCGGTCACGCATTCCGCTTCCTGATAGGTTCTACATCTCTTTTTATTGGGGGCCCCTGTGCCCGTGGAGCGAAAAAACCACTTTGCCTTCTTGGGGTCATGAGGGGGGAGGGGCAGTTTAGCGGAGATGGGTTGCTCATCCTTCCTTGTAATAGTCTCTGTATTTAACAATTGTCTAAACAAGACGGCCGATTGGGGTAGGTGAGCCGGTTCAGGCTTCAAATTTCCCTCATTAGCCAGTGTGTCCATTGGGGGGTCGTCTGGGTTATCACACTTCTCAGGGCATTCCTTAAAAAACCGAGTGGGTTTTAAGTGTTTCATGGTTGCTTCAACGAAGTCCTTCCATGGGATAAATCCCGGTCCCTCATTAAAAGGATCGTCAATGGAACATTATTCTTCTCCACCATCATCAATTCGGTAAAAATCCGTTCTAACCCTCTTAGCACTATTTGTGTTGTCATCATTAAAATCCGCACGCCTTTTTGTCGTAGTGTGCACTGGTGACTTTTCCCCTTCATTTCCCGAGTCATGCTGCACTAGTGGTGACGAACTACGACTCCGCGGGGACTGGTGGCCCTGTGGCGACAGTTGGCTACGTTGTGGCGACAGGTGGCTACGTTGTGGCGACAGGTGGCTACGTTGCGGAGACAGTTGGCTACGTTGTGGTGACGTTTGGCTACGATGCGGTGATATTCGGCTACGATGCGGTGACATTTGGCTACGATGCGGTGATATTCGGCTACGATGCGGTGACATTCGGCTACAATGCGGCGACATTTGGCTACAACGAGGGTTGGCGGGCCACTCGTTAATGTCATACGTCCAGCGACACACTGTCGCTGGTGGACTACCACCACGTGACGCCAGCGGCGACCGTGTGGCAACTGGTGCAATTCCTCCTTCTAACATTGCACTCATTTTCTCTATCAACTGAGCAAATTTTTCCGCACCGGGAACTACTACAGTTGTCGAGTCTTTTGCACTAGTTTTTTCCTTCAGCGAGCGAACCGAGCCGCTAGTTCCCACCCCGGGAGCGGCCGTTCGACTGCTTTTCACTTTATCACCAACACCCGCCTTCCTGACAATTTTACTCACCCCTTCTGCTTTTTCCGGTCGCTTCGGGTGTGAAGGCTTAAGCAATTTAATTCTGTCTTCTTTTTTCTCTTTAGTAATTTTTTCCGTCGCACTGATGGGACCCTTCGTCGTCTTATGCTTCTCGGGCGCCGATGCCGACTCACTAGTCGGCAACACCGTCGTAACTCGCATCGAATTGCCGGTCATCAAACTCAAAACGGGGCTTTCGATCGCTAATCCCAAAACATCGAGGTCTTCAGCCATGGTTAAATTAAACGTCGGGGCACTTTGCGTATCCGGGTGCGGGGGTAAGAAATCTTTCATCTTGTGGAACAAATCCGCCATACAACGCCCCAACTTTGCGTCCATGCCCGATAAAATCTTGTCCTCGAGAACGGCCCCCTTTTCATCAAATACCGCGGCCGCTGCTGCCGTTGCCTTTTCAATAATTTTATTTTCATCGAGAACTGGCAGTTGTACAACACCAAGGGAGACCATGTCCGGTTTCGAAGTCCCTGACATCGATGGAATCGGGTTTTCGTGCAGCGCCGCGCTCACGCTAGTCCCATTCTCTTTGTCCGCCGCCATATTGGATTCGCTCTGCTCGTGGAAAACAACAGGCATATTTGGGTCACGGCTCATGTCGATCAGTCTCTCGTCGATGGTTCCCGTTTTCGGGGATTCTTTTGCCCGCCGGACCGCCTCCTGATCCGATTTCTTCCACGTATGCAAAATAGTGTTAATGGACGACGCATGGTGAAGGTCGCACAACTCACATAACTTCGTGACAAAGTCAGACGGCCGACATCGCCTACACAGTGGGTGGAAATCCTTGGGTAGCTTCACGTGTTTGCAGGCGTCAAATCTGGGCTCTTTCAAGATAGCTTTTAGGTGTGCTTCCGATTCTTTTAACGTCATGATTAAAGAAAAAAAAAAAAACATCCGAAAAACCGAGTTAACAACTCAAAAATAGCTAGCGAAAAACGTGCACGACCATTCAAGATGGCGTGCTCAAGAAGTGATGGAGAGTGAAGGGAGGGGGTGCTGAAGTCGGAGAGATGATTAGCGCCCATAGCGGAAGAAGGAGAAAGTTTTTGAGAATCCTAAAAAATGGTATTTTTAGTCTGAAAATGAGCAGCGATAGCGTAAAATAGTGATTTTAGCGTAATTACTGAAGGTAAGTATTTGCAGGTAGTAAGAAAAACGTTTAGTTTTGAATCTTAATGTTTAAATTACAGCCGCAAAATAAATCTCATGATAGTTTAATAGAGCGAGTACTTAAACACTTCTCTAACAACCGAATCCAATCAGGGACATAAAAATACACTCTTATACTACCTAAGCACTCAGGTGGATAATTAAATACATAAAATGCATGAAACAAACACTCGGCCTGGCAACCGGAGCATACCCATATGCACTAACCTGATTTCTATGCACAATCGCTGTGCGGTCAGTCTATCCGTCTCCCACCGTAGATGGATCGTCTTTTCACTGTGTGGTCACACTTCTGTTGAAAGTTGAACACTTGCACTGTCATCTGAGTTGATGGTCCAGTTGTGGTTCTCAGGAGCGATGTGTCCGTCTACCGGCCATCTTCTCCAGGGTTAGCAGTTGTCATCTGCCTTCTGAGGGCTTGCCTGATGTTTCACGGCTTGTGAAAATGAGGGTTGCCGCTTCCCGGCTCCAGCTGGATACGGGTCTGATGTGCCTTTTGTTGACTTAAGGCGGGCATCTACTTCATGTAACGTTTTGACTTGTTACAGACGTCTCGGGTTTGCAGTTTTTAGTCGTACTGCTGACATCTTCTTCTAAGATGAACTGGTATGGTAGTATGGCAGGGGGGAGGTGTGTTTGGAGTGGCACAGCACCTTGTGATCCCACCACTGCCACCAGTTTAGTAGCGGTGCTCACAGGTCCTAGAGGTGTCTACTGTTCTGCACCGACATCTGGTGTGGTCTCGGGAAAGTTAGAAGTACTTCGGGTGGCCGTTTTTACTTTTGCGGAGTTTAAACAAGCATGGCAGTCACTACTGCACGGTTAGGAACAAGAGTGTCTATGTCCTATCTGAAGTTTTAGTACTATCTAATCGTTTTGGTTCACTGCCACCAGGTGGGTGGTTTAATTGCTAACCTTAGGCTTTAAATAAAAAGAGTTGTTTTTAGTCAAAACACTAGCAAATTAAATCTCTCTAGAAGCAACTGAGTATAAAACTCTAAGTTTTAATAAACAGGGGGAATGAAATACAATTTACATTGGCAACTAGTCTACAAATAGCTTTACATGAAAGCACACAAGTAATTTACAGAAATTAAATTATCGGCAACGAATTTACATTTAAGAAAATTTACACTTACAATTTCGAATAGAAAAAGTTCGTTGGTGTTACCTAAACACCTCTAAGTTAGAAACTGCACTCTCACAAATTTCAGTCTTAGTCTAAGTTTAAGATTTTGTTTCAAGGCATCTTGCACAAGATCAAATCTACTCTTTCACATTGAGTCAAGCTAGCAATAATCAGGGCCCTACCATCGAAGTCTGTGCTTCTGTAATTATGCTACAGGACCTTGGTGAATCTAAAATAACTGTTTGAGTACGCTATGTAGTACAAACAGAAAGAACGCCGGTTTAGAAAGGGGACCCTTAAACCCTTAAGTTATGGGAGGGGAGACCAGAAAATGCCGATGGTTTTAACTACCCATAATCACGAAACTCAAGTCAAACGTTAGTAATCTTTAAGTAAAAATTTAGAATAAAGTTCCGAAAAATTAAAATAAAGCTAAAACTAGTTTTCTAAACTACTACCTTGCCCGGCATGGCAACACTCGGACTGGGGACATCTCTGTTCCGATCGCCGTAGTAACGTCTGACTTGGAGTTGAGCCAATGCTGAGGGTGGAACGGCAGGGCCAGGGGTATATATGGGGGAGGGAGGGGGCGGACGTCCGCGATGACTACACGGTTTGGCGGCAAGAGAGGCAGGCAGCCTTGACTGTGCTTTCTCCTGAGCCAAGCTGCACCACGTGAGGGCTTTATAGGGAACTGTACGGATCTGGATGGGCCTTCATAAGGGAGGGAACAGGGGGTTCATACGGATTGGCCAGAGCTTCTGAGCTCTGAGTGGCTAGATTGCGGACCGTTGGAGCCGTTGAGCTTTTGGGGTTTAGGAACGGATTGATGGATTGTGATGGAAACGGTCATTTGGATTCAAACTTGGATTGATTGTAACTGACTGAGTTTTTAACGGATTTGAAAAAGGATAGGCTTGAATTAAGGCTGTACTCGTAAGCTTTGCTATGAGCACGTCGGAAATACAAACTTGAACGAGTTTTACTCGAAGACTGCGATGTTAGGCATCACACTATTGAAGGGGGGGGGGGTGGAAACGAAGTGTTTTGCTCAATTCTTTAAACAAACGTGATTTTTAATAGTAGGAACGTTACTATGGTCGGAGAACGTTACTATGGTCGGGGCCCTGGAAAAAAAATACAAGATAAACACTTTTGGAAAAATTGTCCGGTAAAATTCGAAGGAAAGTGTTGCCGAGTTCAGTAGTGTTCAGAGACCTAGTTTTTGCTAAACTGTTGCCCAAATAAATTAAATAAAAGGTTAAATATACCAGCTTATTCCCTGAATGCTATAACGCATGAACATTGGTGAAATATTATTGCAGCCGCTAATAATAAAAATTACAGTCGAAGTTTTCATAAATAACTTGGCCTTAGCTAAAATAAAAACATCAAGTGTTGGGTTTTCAAATACATGTATGTGAGGATAAATTCTCCTAAACAACACTAAGCTGGTTGGCTTTATGCCCGCAAAAGAAATAAAGTAATTACAATTTTATTTACAATTTGTTGAAAATGGCGATTGAAGATTTGCGTGCGGCGCCGGTCATTTTGGTGACTTTTTCAAAATGATGTAGAAATTTATTGGAGTGGAAATTTAAAGTTCTGTTTGCGCAGAAGTCTTGGGAAAGTGTAGGTCTATTAAGGGCCGCAGATTTCAAACGTTTGGGTCCATTTTTCTTGAAGATATGGTGTTATGAAGACGGAGGTCTGGATAGGCCTAATGAGCGCTAGCGAGCGCTAATGAAGAAAATATTGTTCGTTGCGAAAACGATAAACCCTCAGGTTTTTGATCTTTTGAGCAGAGGTCTCCTCTCAAATCTGTTGGTTGAAGACTAGCTTCTTTACAACACTGAGAAGTATGGTGCAAGTGTGACAATTATCACAAATAAAAATTGTAAAGACCTCAAATGCAGGTATGATTTCGAGGGTCTTTGCATCACCACGGCTTAAAAATTAAAACTGACAGCTTTTAAGGAAGTTTCCTCAGGATACTATTAAAGTTGGACACAGAATCATTGAAGGTTTTTGACAAAGAAAATGTGAAACATTACTTATTAAAAAAAAGGAAGAGAACAAAAAAAAATGTGTCGTTACCTAACAACAACAAGGGCAGTGGGAGCAGCTAGATCCGCCAACTGTACACAAACCCTTCGAAGGATCTGCTGAAGAGATTGGTTGCTTGTTCCTGTTAAAAAATAAGTAAATATTAAAAAGTGATAAAAAAAAACAAGTTTTTAAAGATAAAATTAGTTTTTACTTATCCTAAAATACTTACGTTTAGTAATTAGGTTTAATTGTTTCTTTATTGTTCTATGCCCAAACCTTTAAAACTTCTAAAAGTGATATCAATACACCAAAACATTCGCCAAGTTAATCGTACCAATTAATAGTTTGAAGGTTAAATGAAAATTAAAACATTACTACTTTCGGGAATAAAGTTCAAGTTAACATCCAAAGTATTATTCAGTGCCATTAACTTGGCGAATGTTTAAATTTTGGTGTGTTGATATCACTCCTTTGAAAGGCTGAGCTATTCGGAACTTCTCAGTCCATTTTACCAGTTTTTTTTTTTTTAAACAGTTAATATCACTTCTTTTTTTAAATTGTGCATTAGACTCAACTCAACTAGCCTGCATATGTGTTAATGTGCCATATCAACAATAGCTTGAGTGGCCATTTTTCCAATACTTTAATTTCATAGCACTCCTTTTAGAGGCCGGACCATTCTCAACATATCTGCCTTTTTATCAGTTTTTGGTTTTGTTACTTACGCACCCTTCCACGCCATTCCTGTTACACCCCCAGGCTGTATACCAGAAAAGGTACGCAATTCGTATCACACTGCAGCCATTTGTCCAATTTCATAGCTGGAAGCTTAGTATCGGTGAATAATCGCTTTATAGGATTTAACATGGGGATGAGCGGGCAAGAAGTAATTAGCTAGCTAATAACACATTTGCAAAGTTATTAAGCGTCAGATTTTGCCTTGAAAGCTGCTAGCTGACATTCCTTCCTACACGAGTTGATTTTGTCATGTGGGTCATTGCTCTCCATTTTACCACAATTTAAGCTTTTGTACCACACTATTATTTTTCCCCAAGTACCTGACATGTGCCAAACTATGCATCAGGATATTAGACACTTATGCTACGGCGTCGCGCTACAATAGTTTACGTCCTCAACAATTGAATTGATGTGATGTTTGTTGTTTAACTTGGCGCGGCATACTAGCTTGTGTTTAGATACACACCACTGAGGTTCCGAGGGTGAACAACATGTTTGATGCGATTTTGTATACTTTTCGGGGACATCTCCAATCGACTGTGTTAAGCTGATTCAACTTGAAATAATACCTTCCTCCTTGGACTGACCAGTTTCACTACTGATCCAGTGGGCAAATTTCGCTTGTCCCTTTCATTTCAGCCACCAGCTGCATACTGTCTTATAGGAAGAAGTTGATGAATTCTGCCAATAAAAGACCTAATTTTTCCTTAAATGCTCTAGAACCACCTTGTCCAGTGGTCCCTTAGCTCACGAGAGAATGACAAACTCATGTGGTGACATGTCCTTGTGACTGGTACATTTTCAAAATGGTTCAGTCCTGTCTTGTTGATTTCACGACACTACTATCTCAAAACCAAAGTTCCCAGAAAACACGATTGGTAATTCCTGTGGCTGCCGCAATCCCTTTGGAAAATTAGATCCTATGGGGATTAGTGTGTCCAAATATACTCAAAAATTTTATTCAAAGAATGTCAACTATGCCACATCGCTTACCATGATAGCATTGATGATGAACCCAGTACTCGGATCGGCCAACGTTCACACTTTTAGTTTGTCATTCGACTATGGAATTTGAGTTTCCAGGAACATGAGCTCAGATTCATCCACCTGGTCTTAAATCGCTTAACTCATTTCCGATTATCTTCCTGGTTTCGTCGACTTGTCTCAGAAGGCCGGAGGTAACAGCCTGCTACCACCGTCTCAACTTTCTATGTTCTGCCAAAATACGCCAAATCCTCTGCTTTCAGCATACCCTCCAGGATTGTCAAGTCGTACTACAGACTCCTAATACAACTTCTTTCTATCATGTCTTTCAAATGGTGGTCTTCCACCAATGATCCACACATGTCTCGTAGATAGTGGCTGACGAAAGTATGTACGCCCAGACTCCCTCACGGCCTACACATCCATGAATGGGTGGAAATCCAAATTCGATCAGTTGTAGCATTGACTTAGTTTCCGGCCTTACGGGGACCACCCTGACCAAGTACTGGTTTTATTTTTTTTTATGGTACAACCTCGCAGAAGTTTCAAAATTTCTAAAAGCTGACTTGTTGGCAATCAAGATGAGCTCTAACTCCACGGACTCAGGTTTGATCACAGGCTTAGTCATCCTAAGCATTTAATGTTGAAAACAAATTGTGGAGTCCTGTGATGCTCTGAATACGTGCCGATCGTGGCACGGTAACCTCAAGGAATATCCAAACGTGATTGCTGTATTCTCCTACAGATGCTACGACTGTAAAACTTTCAATGCTGCCGACGAATCACTCCTAGCACAAACCAACGTTAAAACGAATTTGGTTATTAAAACGAACTAAATCCAGAAAGCCTGGCAAAACTGTTCCACTCTCCTTCTGGTGGGTTGGCTATAGATCCTTAAACCTCAAATAAATGAATCTGATTGAAATTCGGTGTATCAAAATGTGGAGCTTTTCATACACTTCTGACCACCTTGCAAAGGAAGGCTACCCAGACGTCATGCAATTAAAGTATGGCTTTCTTCCTTCGAAGATTCGTCTAAAAAATGAAAAAAACCGACTCTTCTGTCCTTTCACAAAGAAAATGTCCCCATCTTCAGAAGAATGAACTATGCAGGAAACAAATGATGTCTAATAATGCTACTCGAACTAGTTATAAAGAACAATTTTCTGAAGTATCAGGTATGACCTTGGGACAACCTTTAATTGACCAACTCGAGAATCTGTAAAGAAGGCCTGAGTTCTTCACCCGATTTGAGAGGATACCTCAACTCAATATCAACAACCTGAGGGAAACTTCGTTTACGGCAACGAACACTTTTTTTTTCTCGGCACCCCAGCCGTGAGAAACCCCGAAATTTAAATGCCTGTACCTTCCAAGAAAATGGACCAATCCGTCTCATCTAAACAGCTCTTAATAGCCACGAACTTTATCTGTTTTCCCCCGCAAACAGAACAGAATTCCTTCTAGAACTTTCGCAGCATCCTTAAGAAAAACGCACGAAACCGATGCCGTAAAATCACCGTAGCGCACGAGACGCCATTTTCGCCACTTCTAAAAATTTGTATATGCCTTTATTTTCACTTAGGCGTAAAGCCGAAAACATTAGTTTAATGTTTGTAGGGGAGGAGCTTCCTCTACGAAGGTACTTAACCTCCAAAATAATTGTACAGATACTTTGTTTTTATATTTCTTAAGTAGATTTAAGGTGACGATCTAAGATGCACTTGAGAAATGTCCGATATTCAGAAACCCAATTTTACGTCTATAAATGTTAAATCCAACTATTTAAAATGCGTTTTAGCATTTGCTCGTAACCATAACTTTTATTTTATAATAATCTCTTAACGTAATCTTTTGCCATCCCAACTACCGGAGCTCAGGCAACATTTTATCTTACGTTTACGTCTTTTCTGTTTGTACTTAGTTATTCCTAGCAAAACCGACTTGGCTTTCAATTTCCCAAAGTAAACCTGGCATCCCAATGTTAATAACCGAATATACTGAGATCACTCCTTCAATATACGCGATGCATAACATCGTGGTTAACTAAGAAAACAATCCGTAGTAATTAAAGGCCTTATTCACGTTCCAAACAATGAGTTTAACTCTACCGGCCTCTCTTTATCACACAGTCCATAGTTATTCCTTCAAACGGCGCCAAGCGAAAAATCCTTTGCGCTGCCGACTTTTCTATTGTTCTCAAGGCCCTCAGCCAACCAGACCTCGTAGCTCTCCTGGTAGTCCGCACAAACTTCCGGTAATGAGTATATAACCCCAGCCCCAGGAGGCAATCGTTAGCACACGCTCAGCAGATCTCAAAGCCAGAGGTGACTACGCCAGTCGGTATAGGAGATGTCCCGTCCGAATGTTACCATGCCGGGCAAAGGTAGTTGGTTCGTATTAGACTAGTGTTAGTTTAGAAAATTTAATTTTGGAAACCACAATCGAAATTTCAGTTTTAAACTTGACCTAACCTTAAGCTTTGAGGGAATTATGGAGGTGGAGCCATAGTCGGCATTCTAGGCCCCATCGCCATAACGTCAGGGTTCACGGTCCCTTTCTAAAAACCAGCTTTTGTTTCCCGTGTTTATTATTATGAACTTAATCTAAACACTAAATCTGCCTTTAGAAGACGTATTTTCAAGGGTGCTTCCCCAAATACTAAGGATCTACAGATTTGAAGATTTGATTCTAGGTCGGACTTAGAAAACATAGTCTTGACTATTTGTGTGTAATTCCCGCGGTTTGCATGTTATAACGGGTTCCCGAGGTCCCACAAACATTTTCTAATCGAAATTGTCGTTTTTACTCTTCACCCAGTTGTGTGAAGTTTGAGTTGAATTTAATGTAAATTCTTGTTGATTTTTCCTGTTGTAAAAAACGTCGTGCTTTAATTGAAAGAATATTTTCTTATGACACTAGTCGAATTCAAATGTAATTGTTTTTATATTTTGTTTGCATTTTAATAAACCTACGAGTTTGTAAAACGCCTGTTTTTCTGCTAGTTAGGGTAAATGTAGAAGTTATAGTTCTTAAGAAAACCACTTAATAATTAAACTTAGAGCTGCATTTAGAAACACCCACCTGGTGGCAGCAAATACTCCCCTTTAAAGTTATCTAGTTAGCCTACAGTTAGGACAAATGACTCTCTGTTACCCATGCTGGGCCAGTAGCATACGTGTGCTGTTTTCCGTAAAAGTAAAAACCGCCACCGAACTAGAAGTTTAGAGGTCAAAACCACATTGATGTCGGAGAAGTTATAAGCACCTTGAGAATCGTAGCTTCGGCCGCTACAAATCCAAACTGAAAGTTGCCTTGACAACCACATTTAAAATGCAACTAATCAATTTAAACTAATTAATTTTCTATCCCCTAGAAAACTGCCAACAATGTCATAAAGCAAAAACATCAAAATTCCAGGTTTCCCTGGTTAATTTTTGTTTCTATTGCCTATTGAAAAAATACATTACCCAATTTATTAGCGTTCTCCTTCTCCAATGCTGTTTCAACTAGAGATAAAAACAAGTTTTTCCAGTCCGCTAGCTACGCAGCCTCCTTCGTATATATAGTCAAGGCGGAGCAGCACAGCTCACCTTTTCGACACCTCTATCCTGCCCAAATGGCATCGAGAGGGGAGGAGGGCGGGAAGCCGGGTAATGTATTTTTTCAATAGGCAATAGAAACAAAAATTATCCAGGGGCACCTGGAAATTTGATGTTTCTACTTGCCGTGAAAAAATACATTACCCAATTTATTAGCATTCCCATAGACTTCGTCACGGCGGCGGGCGCCATTTTACCGGAGTCCCCTAAGCTAGCGACCGGCCCCTGCAACACGAAGTGGGTTACAGCGCGTCCAAGGGGTAAGATACTCGGTGGGCTGCAACAAGGGCCCAACGTGGTACGAGCCGTCGGCATGATAGGACATAACCCGTAGGTAATGGGAAGCGAGGATGGTAGGATGGCGCCGGGAACCAATCATTCGAGCGGAAGTGAGCCCAGTCTCGCTACTGAAAAAGTTGAGGATGGCCTCGTCTGATAGGACGGGAGGCTCCCAGAAAGAAAACGGACAGCTCGCACCGGATAAAGAGTTCTTCCTCGATCCTCCCCGAGGATACAGGATAGAGATGGTATTATGAAAGGATGCGTCCGTTCAGTAGGTTCACTGGTCTGTGTTCCGAAGGAGGAGCCGGGGGTGAGGGTAACGCCTTGAAAATTCGGTAGGGGAAAACAATCACGCTCCTTGGCGGATAGGACTTGTAGTCCGCTGCAGCGGAGGCAAGCAGCCGGAGCTACCAGGAATCCAGTCTCCTTAGTGAGACGGCGAAGGCATGCGGAGGCTAAGGTTTAGAAGGAAGAGTCATCAGGGCTACAATGATGATGGAAAGGCCCCAGTTGGGAAACGTCTTGGTGACACATGGGTGATCCAGTTGGAACGAGTGGATTAGGGAAGAGAGCTTATAGTCGGTGAGGAGAATGGTGTATCCGGCGGCTTGAAAGATGGCTATAGACCAGGACGGAGGATCCCGTAAACCTTCGTTAAAGAAGGAGGTCAGGAAACGGAGGCGATCGTGTAAGGGTGGATCGATTGGATGGTGGAGGACTGCACGGCCCTGGAGGCAAAGCGAGAGGCCTCGTCTTCAAGAGTGCCTGGTGAGCGGAGGAGACGGTTGATAGTAGCCACCCGTAAAGTTGTAGCGAAGGTAGATTCGGACAGTAGAAACGTCCCTGGTCCCGAGAGGAGGACCCAGAAGAGGGCGGTCTTTACGGAGGACTGGAGGAAGGACTTGGTGAACCCGGATAGGGCAGAGAGGATCCTTATGGGAGGAACGGACGAGGTCGCTGTCTGAGTCCCTTGCGGAGGATCGGAGGTGGGAGGCAGTAAATGCAGAAGCGGAGGACGTCGACCAATCGTTGAATAGCAGTGTATAGTAGAGAAACATGGGGAGTGCCCAGCAGGAGCACCCGCGGTGATTGACCTAGGAGGGAAGAACCGAAAGAGGCTGTGCAGGAGGATTCACAGACGGTGGTGGTGCGGAGGGGTATCATGCCCTCAATTGTAGAGGTCTAGGAA
>JAHWFP010009598.1:0-32149 GCA_023313725.1 Lithobius niger
CCCAATTTTAACTTTAAAGCTAATCAAACTTATCCTATAACATTAGAATCTTTCTGTGTGCTTATTTATTTATATTAGTATTAAAAAACGCTAAAGCGTATAAAATTCGAATTAAGCCTGAAGAAACTTAAAGCCCTAAAGGAAAAGATATTACAAAAAGACATGTAAGCCATCAGCATCGCACTAATACGTTTAAAAGTATCCCCAACGACCCAAAAACAAGCAGGTGCTTCTTTTACACGTATTAGTGCGACGCTGATGGCTTACATGTCTTTTTCTAATATCTGTTCCATTAGGGTTTTAAGTTTTTTCAGGCTTACATCCGTATTTTATAAGCTTATGCGTTTTTTAATACTAATATTCATTATTATTATTTCTTGTTTCAGCAAGAATAACACTGTAAAATAACTGTTATAAGAGAGCCTTTTTAATACTCAATTTTAAGAACTATAAAAATTGAAAATAGGTTCTTTGGTTCGATCTCTATACCACACGCCATGGCTGTTTGCTGTGACGTGCATATCACGTGACTGGGCTAGTCCAATCAGATGGCCAAACAGCCGTTGTTCTCGTTCGTCATTGGCTAACTCATGGTGACGTCACGGCAAACAGCCATGCGCATGGTTTAGGTAAGAGCAAAATTTCCCCAACAAAAAGCAACAATAAACACTTAAAAAAGTGTTTAAAAAGCCATAGACCTTCTTCATACCTATGTTTTAAGCTGTAAAACTTGAGTATCGGTTCATTGAGTGCTGTATATCTTGTTATGAATTTTCATAGGAGCCATCTTGGTGCCCGCCATCTTGATGATGTCATCATTATACTTACGACACGTATCACATAATAGCACAACGAAAATTATTACCCTAATTTTCTGATGAAACAATACCAGTTCGAAATATTTTTAAAGGAAAAACTGCAGTAAAAATAGGAGCACAGGAATGACATGATCAGTGACGTAATTGCATCTTTTTCGCTTAAATGTCGAAATATAACAGACACTATTGATTTTAGAGTATGCTTTATACCGATGTTTTGTTTAGGCATAAAAATTATCTTTCCAACGAGCCCTACAAAATCAAAATCCGTCTATAAGTAATGAAGATATTGACGATTTCATGAATTGCGATGGTGGCCATCTTGATGACGTCATCAATATTATACGCCACACATCAGAGAGTGGCACCATGGAAATTCTTCAATTATAGCTGATTTTTAGTGAGACAACTAGTCCCACCTTTTCATCACGAAAACTGCCACGGAGCATATTTTTTCGACATATACTCCTCTACTATATATCCAGTTTCCTGTTTCCAATATTATGCCTATTTTGTGCATGTTGGATGAGAAACGCTGATTTTCGTTCGCTTCGCTCACTCAATCAGCGCATCTCCCTTACCACTGTAAACCCTTTTTCCCCTCTTGCCTTCAGTGTCAGCGTGGTGACAGGCACTGTGAATAAGAGCTCATTTCCAGTTTGGCATACTGGGGGTCCACACAAACGATCACTGCCACCAACCAAGAGTTGTTGTTTGGCGCACACACAAAAAATTGGTTTTTGATACTGATTTTTGTTATAAGAACCTCCCCACACCCAGTGACGGTGGCAGGTCATGACCCCCAAATATTGCCCCCACACTGACCCCCACCACCAGAAAATAAACTAATAAAAAAAAGTTGCAGGGTAAACTTGAAATCAAATGACTAAACTGAGCTTTTATTTTTTTACTTCGTAGTAGAAAATATTACGAAAAAAATATGAAAACGTAAACTTTGTATATCTATAACCTTAGGGCATTTACAACGTATTGACCATAGAGCATATATGAATATCATATATCATCATTATCCGTTAATTTTACCTGCCTAATGTTAGCTATACCTCCAACCTGTCTTAAACTAATAATCCTTCAGGCTACGCTGACTTATTTAAAGACCGCAATTTTAAAACGGCCAAGAAAATAATTATGACAATACCCTTTATCCTAGCGTTTGCATTGTTGTTGTTCTGCTTGTTAAGCTTTTAATACTGGCGATTACTGATTTGCGTTGTTGCCTAATAACAATGTTTAAAACAATGTAAAACAATGAAACTGCTTATTCGGGGCCCCGTAACTCTGGAAAGGAACGACCAATTGAAATTCTGACTGAAGGTGCAAAACTACAACACGGTAGTTGTCCATAGACACCATCCGCACCATCGCACACCAAGTATTAACGGAGGAGCTGCAGGAACAAAATTCGTGAAAGTTGGCCGCAGTAGACGTTTAATATATCTGACGATGATACCCTTTTTGCTTGTAACTATTTAACGACAGTTTTGGTGCGTTTCATATTACGCACGTCACATATTGTTGTCAGAGATGTCAGGGCTGAGCAACTGCTGTAATAACTGACGCTGTAGACAGTATAACAATCGTTACTGCAAAATATTGTGACTTCTGTTTCTTCTCACAACATTCCCCGGCAACCCAGGAAGCATATCAGAATTCACGGTCAATATCGTCATATCCGAATTCTTTCCTAATACTTTGCTAAATGAGAGCAACGATCCTATGGAATTTTAATGCGAGTTGGTAGAATAGCCTGCAGCCAGACAGGCAATCACTGATTAGTTAGTTCGTCAGTTTACAACGTTTTCAGAGACAGATATCGCCTTGAATACCAAATTAAGCACATTCGCGGAAGGATTTATTTTTGACAGGTGGGCCATTGCTTGCAATTTCATCAAATTTCAAATTACGCATTATTACAGTGTAACCCATAGCCCTAAAGTATACCAAACTTGGTCAAGATATGACTCTACTGCTATGTCATCGTTTTACACTATACAACGTCTTCTGTACTTGAATGCTGGTTGTTATTGACTTACTTGGCTTTCGCATGTGTCTCGATCAAAATTTGATTGAATCTTTTAATTTCGATCTCTCTTTTACAGCTTGGAAAACGTACAGTGCTCAGACCAACCTGAAGGCAGTAAAGATTAAAAAAAAACTGAGCAGCGTGTGGCAAAATTTTGTGGCAGTTGTAACTGTCGACCAAATGTCACCTTCTTCACTATTGCGTACAACAGGCAAGGCCAACTACATTCTCACAGGTAAGCTAAGAAATAACTCACTTTAATCTTTCTTTTGAAATAATCATTTTCCTATGAAGTAATTCGTGCAAAACTAGTGAAACAGTGATTTTACCCTGTCTCAAAACTGCCTCCCTACAGGTAAATTCATTTTTTACTCAGTTGTAAGATCCCCGAATTACTGATACGAGTTCAGGTAATCGCAGTGTTTAAATGTGTTAATAGCGACGAATTTACCAATTATAGGCCAGTTTTTTTTATTTCAATGTTTTTTTTTTTTTAGAAATAGTTGTTCGTTGTATATCCGTTAAAGTGTGTTTTATGTTTCAACGTTATCCTTGTGCAGAAATTTGTTCTTGTTTCAAAACGGGTCGTAGTCAGACCAGCAACATAGTAAAAAATTTCAAAAATTTTACTTTGCGAGTGAATAAGACTTCAAACATGGGCAAATTAATTTACACCAACGATGCAATTTCTGGGCTCGATCACCTAAAAAACTACATCACACAGTCAGAGATACAGTAAATCAATACACCAAGCCAAAACAACAACACCAATAATGACAAAAAAGCATACATTCAAAAAAATGCAGAGCAAGTTGCTCTGTTGTCACAAATGTTCAGCCATCTTGTTAATGACGTAAACACCAGACATCTAATTATTGCAGAAACCACCCAATTTAAAATTCTTGTTATTTACAGATAATTAACCTGTAAATTGTTGAAAATCTAAATACATCTTTCCCATCTAAACCCATCTTTCGGGCCTTAGGGCTTCGGGCAGATGACCAGGAGTGGTTAACGCTCTTTAAACCCTTTAAACCCTTTAAACCATCTTTCCATTTCAGAGAAATTCTTAACAATAGTCGTGGCCCTCGTTTTGTTTCCACTACGCCTCCAGGGTCAATATGATTTTCTCAATGGATTCGTAATAAACAATCTGGGTATCGCTCACTTTCAATAGAGTGTCAAGTGGAGTTTGAATGCTTCACCACTGCGTAATTTAAAATCCCTTTAAAGTGCCCTGGCTAAAGGGAATTCAAGTTACACAGTAGTGAGGCATTCAAACTCACTTTAGAAACCGTCAAAACTGCCATCCATTCTCCACAGTACACAACCATACACTGCCCTACAAAAATAAATATTAAAAAATATATTGATTTACCAATAAAACAAATTTACGGTTTCCTCATTTATTTCCATATATTTCCAATATTTCCATACAAAGGCTTGCACACCCCGTCCCCTCACTTCGACGTGTGTTAGCCTACAGCACAGTTCGAGGTTCCTTCATTTTATTGCGTTTTTTAAAAATTATTTGATGAAGGGTCAATCAGAATTTTGACTGCTGTCCTAACCAATTCTCCGTGGTATAAATGTACTTTGTTTTTTTTAATGACTTAGCAAATTATTTTGTTAATTTAAGGGATTTTATTTTGCTCTTGAAATGAGTCGGAGCTGACTCGAAATGTCGGCGCATGTTTCTGTATGTTGTGCAGTTTTTAGGCTTTCCATATTGACTGACTGCATTTATGTCTGTATAGCTTTTGACACGTTTTTTTTTAATTCGGGCATTGTAGCGGCAGGGGGGAGAGGGTCGGCTTTGTACTTGAATTCGCTGTGACTATTGTTGGGTAGCCTGTACGACGGTCTGGCCTCCCTTGTTGCCACTAATAATAGAAATCAGTGGATTTTGCGAAGTTGCTGGGTTGCTGCCCTTTTTATTGAGAGCAGGTTGTGAAGAGGGATGAGGATGGTGGTGACAGCAAACATAGTCACTCCTAAGCTTTTTCCCGGTCGGGACAGCTGAAAGAGAGGGTTGAATCTGGGCAGCTATCTTGGTGAGTGAAGGATGGGGCAAAACTAGGACCAACATCGACTTTTTAAAGTTGCGTCTGAATGAGGGGATGCTGGGAAAGATTAACGGTCCAGGGAACATTGATCTATGAGTAACAAGGTGATCAATGGGGGAAAAGGGGTAGTGCGAGCGTATCTGTTTGGTACGTCCGCAGTAAGTGATCCATGGTTGGCAAAGTTTCGAAGGTAAACAGCTCGTCGTAATTCGTGCTAATGGTCAGAATGAAGAGCGTATGGCAAACTATCTCAAAGAAACGGGAGAGCATTCGCCCATTAAGCATGTTATGCAAGCATGTTATACAATTAAGACTTCAATAAGTTGCGGGCTATTAAAGACACTGTCCAAGCTTGGCACTCAGTTTGTCAATGCAGCCACTGAGAAGACGTGTTTTTTACCCGTTTCCGAATTGGTACCAACCTAACCCAACGTTTCCTTTTGAGGACGAATCGTATCCCTCCTCAACGCCATTGGTGTTGCCAGCCACATAAGATCCACTCCGTCATGTGCTCATGTTTGTCGCCATTTTAGCGCGTGAATTGATCATAAATCTGTTCACATGTCCGGGTTTTTTTTAATTTTGCAGGCAGTACAAACATATGATATGAGCTGGATTTGGAGTTAATTTAACATTTCTGTAAATTTGTGGCGTAGTGGCATCCCGGGCCAGTGTACTGTGACTGAAGTTAATGCCAATGGCCAAGCTGTCGACACGCCATAAAGCCTCATTCTTTTCTAAATTCTACCGTACTCTTGCTAAAATTAAAAAATGCTTTCAAAATGATGTGGAAACTTTTATGTTTACTCGAGTGCGACCATTCTTTTAACGCATAAATCTTGAAGTAAGAGCATGTTTACGCAGCGACCCGCCTTTGCATTCTCGCTGCTAGAACTTAATCGTGATGACAAAGTTGACATTTCTATGGTAACAACGCTAAATGGATTAGCTAAATCCGACATCGTTTATAATATACAATAATATAAAGAATTCCTCATGACGAAACAATTTTCCCAAACGCTTCTGAACTCGCGTTATTTGCTGTTTTCGTTGCGAGGTGACAGACATAAAACCGCCGCCATGTTGGAATTTGATGTGATTTCTAGCTTCTAGCTGCGAGAATGCAAAAGCGAGTGGTTGCGTAAACGTGCCGTAATACTTCTAGCATGTAAATTGAGCTTGCGAACGGAATAAAAACGGAATAAAAAAAAGTTACGGTTTGTTATTGTTATTACCAAAGGGGGTACAAATTCACAGCGAATATTCTATCCAAGGATTTTTTTTCAATTGTTTATGCTGTATTTAAATGAAAAAGATAGTATTAAGCTTTTAATTAGTTTAATGTAGAGCAATGTTCTTTTGCACAGCTCTACATAGCGATATTATCTCTAGCAGACTGCATGCGCATAATGATACCATCCTAATTGCTGACTACGAGGCACGTATAAATTGAGCGTGGTGTAAAACGCACACCGTTTATCTAATTTACATGTTGTTTTACCAACTGCCTTGGCTTAGCTATGCGCAATTCCTGATTGGAACCATACGCCTATTCTCATAGAAACGGAAATAGAATTTGCACCTAAGGTGATGGGTGTAAATTCTCGGTGTGCAAGCTCAGGAGGTATCCGTCCCTCATCCTGGGGACAAAAGTTGGTCCTATCGGTCGAATGTGTAATCTCAAGACTATATGTATGTCTTTTGGTGGGTTGCAAAGTACTTTGGGCACACCCTGATTAGAATAAATGCTGAAGTGCACAGATCAGTGCTACCTTTCAATATCAAGAACTCTTGGATTTAAGACCAAGCCTCATATATTAGCTTAGTAATATTTAATCAATTTGAAAGAACTTTAACGACGTTTTTCATTCATACCACAGCCACACTTCTTATCTTCAGCTAAATATTCCCATTTCATCATAGATAAACATCCATATAATCTTAGTGTTAAAAAATGAAGGAGTTCCGAAAATATACATAATATGATTAAGGAGTATACGTCACATGAAAAAAAATAAAGTTTTTAATCCATAAAAACAGTGTTTTATTTTATCTTTGCTTTTGGTTCAGTCCATTCAACAACGACGATTTACTGCGAAAGCATTTCCAAGAATATTTTCATTAATCAAGAATGAATATAGGTTCGAAGGCGATCAGTTACCACCTTAGTTAGTCTGTTAGTGATTGTTGACGTACTCCATACGTCCGTGGCAAAGCCAACATTCAGGGGGCTGTCGCGTGTCATTTTTGGTTGTGGCTGCAGTGTAGTGTAAAAATACATGCATCATACTGACCATAAATTTTACTATGTTGAACAGCAAATCAAAATACACCGCAACTCATCCTACTTTTGCAATAGAGTTGGTTTTGAATCTATCATGAGTTTGTCTTTCTGTTACCTTTGAGCAATAAACCCGTAAATTATCTTATGTGTAATTATTTTTCACCGAATTCGGTTTTTTTTCAGATGCTTCAACTAATCCGTGGTGGAGAGCTGATTTGGGTGTTACTCGCATTGTTCACGGAGTTGCCATTCACAATTGGGGAACTACAGACATGAGTAAAAAGATACAATTTTAAATTTCTTCAGAAAGGCAGAGATTGTTTGAATTCTAATTGTTTTATCCTAATACATTTTATAGCTCTTCTACACGACCTTGAAGTGCGTGTTGGAACTAAAGACATCGCTGAAGGCTCCTTCACTGACGTCATCTTTGATAAGAATCCCCTTTGTACCAAGCAGAGTGGATTGACTAAACCAGGAAAGACGACTCTGATGTGTAACAAGTCTGTTAGTGGACAATTTGTTTCCATTCAAATTATGGCACTCTGCAAGGACAAGTCTTGCTACTTAGTCCATACCAACATTTTGTCTTTCTGTGAAGTCAACATAATTTCTGTTGGCAAGAATTGACAGTACTTTTGATGGTAAATATTTTCAAACACTACAACAATGCACAAAACGATAAATTTCCTCACTGGCTGTTTATTTTAGGACAGAAAGCCTCATGTCCCATTATTGGAACAGTTAAGGGCTCACGCACACTAGGAAGCCAGTCCGCGCGACCAGTTCTCTACAGCCGATGAGAATGTTTACGGTTTATGTAAAACCCTGCACTAATCATTTTCATTGGTTGCAGCGACCTGATCGCGTGGCTTGGTCTCTTAGTGCGCGTGAGCCATAAATGTAAAAATTTTGACACATTACGGTGTGAATCTTGATAGCAGATTGACACTCTGTTCAGAAATATGCCTAAACAGTGACCTTTTATTATGCTGTGCAATGCGTTGTGAATGCGTTTAAAACTTTATTAATAACCTTTTAATTTTGTTTCCATCTTCGACGAAATTTTCCTATTTCCTTAGGAACAGTTTGCTTTATGTGATTACGTTATTTTAATGTAAATTTTGTTATTTATACATTTATACTAATTTCGCCCAAATGATCGTGAAAGAGTAATCACCGTGTAAAGGGTGTCATGACAATACAGGGTTGGGCAATGTGTAGAATTTGTAAAATATATGTAATGCGATCTGACTGCATCACCTACTGATTGGTTTTGTACAGTTTTTATATTTATCTTTAGTTTCCATAACATTTGTTGATCATTAATTGCAACAGCTTATAGTTCAGTCAATTATGCCAACTAATACATATGGAAACGAAACTATTATTTTATTTCCCCGTGTCTTGTAAGCTGCTAATCTGCTGACTTAACAAGAACATGGTTTGAAATAAAGTTCCTGAGTGTTTGTAAGGGTTGTATGTCACTGTTTGCCTAAAAATAAAAAAGATTTGTGAGTGCAATTTTTGAAGTATTCTTTTCGCTCTGATTTTGTTGGGATCTAAGATGTCCACAAACTTGTCACGTCCTATTTTTTTACGGCATGTTTCTTCATATTTCTGTACTATAAACTACGTTCTTTGGTTGAATGACAAAGGTATAGGAATCCTATTGCTTGGCCCCATCCAAAATTATAATATATTAGGATAAATGTGTACAGAAATATTTTTCACCAGTACTGTGGAGGGCCAGGAGCATATTTATAAAGGGTTATGTTGGAATAAAGGCTAGCATTAAGTCTCTGAGCCTAATTTGGGGAATATTTTTACTAGAAAACTCATCCACAATATAATAAATTTTTAAAAGGAGTTTACGAGTGATGATCACATCACAGTTAGAAAACTATGATGCTGCGTCGAAACACAAAAGTTTTTATTTTAATATATTGGCTGCAAATTAATAAGACAAGTGACTTTCCCATGGTGAAACACTAGATTACAATTGAATCAGTTATTGGGTTCTTTACTTTTTATGTACTCCTGTCAGATAATTTGTTGCTCTATGTTAATGAAGAAAACATATACAATAATAGTTTTTATTTTATTTATTTTTTTGTTTATTATTTATTATGGTGCAAAGAAAAGTTCCACACGAAGTACTGACTCATGGTTGCATTTTTGGCACTGATTACACAGTTATTAATGAGGAACTCATTAAATTGATACTTTTATTTTCCATAATACGACCATTGGTTAAGTTTTAGATTAATAACAACATGATAAATATTTTTTGAGTTGAAAATTGCTAGTCTGAGCCACTTCACTGGCTTTCCAGCAATATACTTGTTTGTGTTGATATTAACACGTTTTCTTGGCCAATGCTATTGAATTCACAATAGCCAAATGAAATTTTTTCCGTGTGATTTACTGATCATAATATAAGCAATCTATTCACGCAACTAAAAGTGAAAAGGAGAAGCAAGGCGTCGAAAAAGAGGCTACTTATAGCAAACCCAAGTTAAAAAAGAAACATAGCAAATAGAATGTGGGGAAATGTTTGCGAAAAGAGAGGTGCATGTTCTGGGCGATGTAAGACGACACTAAGCTTTAATTTTGTTAATTTACGCTTAAAAGATGGAAGCGATGGGGCTGATACACTAAGAGAGTATCACACTGCGATGATTCGAATGGAAAAGAAGGACTTCCTGGACTTCCTAAGATTTTTGTTGAAGTGGGGGATAATAACTTGAGATGGTTTCGAAGAATCTTAGAAAGTGGGCTGAGCTTAAACAATGGCAGGTCAAAAGGTAGCATGGTGTGTAGAACTTAGAAGGTCAACAGAAGATCGGCTTTTAAGCGACGACATTCGATGGTGTCAAGTTTAGGAAGTTTTAAGCGATTGCGATAGGTAAAGTTTCTAAGGCCTGGAAGTGACCTGGTAAAATGTTGACTCATTAATTGCAACAATTTAAGACTTAACATTGTTTGCCTGCAAATTTCAAAATCGTCCTGCCTTCTTTTTTGATTTAGTGAAAAGTTATCGAAAAGAATTCTTACATGAAAAATAATGAAATTCTATCTTCAACCAAGTTGCTCTTCTTTTGAATGTTCAATGTCCAGTACTTACGAAGAAAAATTAACTATACTTAATCAAGACACACGCTAGTGTGACGCCCGCCAAGATAAACGAAAACATCCAGATAAAAAATATATATGAGCATGGTGACCACTAGAAACGTTGTGTCTTTACAGCAAAGGTAGTTTGGCTGTTTTCAGGCATGTGAGGAGAAATAACTATGCGACAGAAAAGGCTGAAACTTGTTTAATCGAGAGACTTTGGTCGCCTGACAACATAAAAGTCACTATTAAGGACACAGCTTACCGTTTTCTTGTTGAAAAAACGACGTGAATAATGTTGATATTTGCCTATTTACTGGCTACAGGCTACTGGCTAACGTTTTTTTGTTTCAAGAAAAAATCCTTCCATGCGGTGAAAAAAAACTGGTTATTAGCTCATTTTTAAAATATTGCTCTGTAGAAGTGCCCTTTTCATATCGACTTTTCTAATGACTCAAGTGGTTCAGGGGTTAGGGAGCTCTAAACGACCAGAATGATTGTTTAACATTGTTTTAAACATTGTTATTATGCAACAATGCCAATCAGCAAACGCCAGCTGCAAGACGTAGCTGAAGATCAAAATGTTGGTTTCCAGCAAACCGTAATTGATAAAGATACAAAACATTCAAAAAAAACAATCGCTAGTAAACTGAACATTAAATAAATCCGTGCGTTTGCAAGGAAATACAGCAGTATTAGTAAGAATTAGTGATCATTTGAAAAAAAGGTGACTTCTCTCCTCAAAATGTAATGAAAACCAACAAAAACAACAAAAAAATGGACCAGAAAACTAGATTGGTGTTTCCATCTCAAAATTGTCTAAAAAAATGAATTTCATCAATTTGGATCAAAAAGACCTGGTAGCTATCCCAAAACAAGACTTGTTAAGGATTCCCGCTAAGCTTTTCGGCCGTGTGAAGTCGTGACATGAAATACCAATCTCTTTCGCCAAGCTAATCCTACCGACTAAGACTACAAACGTTAAATGAAATAATTGAAAATTGCGCTGTGCACAATTTTCATATATTTCATTTAACCTTCGAACTATTACTCGGTGGGATTAGCTTGGCGAAAGAGCTTGGCGTTTGATATCACGACTTCACATAGCCGAAAAGCTTGGCGGGAATCCTTAACAAGTATTGTTTTGGGGTAGGTATTATTAGTATTACGTATCTATTAGGTATCTTATCGTCTTTCACACAGGCTCTTATTTTCGCAATGAAACCCAATTCAACTACACTCCCACATGGATTTATTTTTGTCAGGAAGGCGGTTTCTCTTGATTCCAGACTTTGTAACTCATTATTATTTTTACCCAGAGCACTAAAACACTCCAAACCTTTTAGTAATATAGTTTCAGTTTTTAAAAAATTATGGAAAGAACTTAGGTTGTCGAGTGAGAGTAATAATAAAACTGCATATACGAACTGCTGCCGTGATCTTAAAAATGAGATCATGAATTTTGAAATCGGCTGCGAAAGACGAGTAATGGCCGAGGGAAGCCAGGCCTCTCAGTTCTCGTATAATAAGAAAAAACCGTGATATTCCGTCTCTTCCCTCTAAAGAAGGATTAATTTTTGATATTAAAGGGAAGGCTAATAAACTTAATGAAGCATTCTGAATTAATTACACTACTGATAATGGTAATTTACCACCATTAACATTAAAATCGGATACAAAGTTTGATAACGTTATAAATTTACATTAAAAACCATTATGGAAGTATTTGCATCCTTAAGAAGTGCTAATTCATGCGGTCCAGACGGTTTTTTCTGCGGTATTCTACAAAGAGTTCATATATGAGTAACGCCAACCTTAATTTACATCTTTTAATGCCTTGATTGGAAGTGTTCAGGTTCCTCTTTTCTGGGAGTAGCCAGTTATTTCAATTATTTGCAAGACTGGCATCGCAGCTGAGGTGTTGAATTATAAACCGTTATCACTAACTAGTGTACCATGTCGACTGGCGCGCACCATGTTTGCCTACAGTTAATTGAGTATCGTGGGGAACGCAAATTGCTGGATGCTTCACAGTTTGGTTTTTCATCCAGATGATCGACAACACTTCAGCTGTTACAATGCCTGGATAATTGGACAACTGCGCTGGAGGAGAGAGCATCCGTTGATACAATAAAGGTTGATTAGGCCGTGGCTTTTGATTCGGTATCTCACTATAAGTTGTTATGTAAACAAGCTACCTTTGGCATTTCTGGTAAGATCCTGCGTTGGATAACCAGCTTATGCTTGATAGAGCCCAACGAGTAATTTCTAGCGCAGTTTTTTTCAGAACCAGTAAATGTAACCAACGGGGTCCCACAGGACTAGTCTTGGGACCATTGCTGTTTAATCTTTATATTAACGATTTACAAAAGTGATAACGCATCGGTTAAAATGCCAGAAATTTCTGGATGACTTTGAGTTATATCGATCAATTAACCGTTTGAGTCATGCATTATGCGTGGTTGTTAGGACGGTCGCTGGATTCGAACCAGTATTCACTTGGGTTGGAGACGAGGACGCTGACCACTGGGATGTTGCTGCTCGTTTTGCTTGGGGTCCCCGGAATCCCTCACAAAGCTTGCAATGCCAGTTGGGACTTAGTTTTTGGCCTGCTTCGTGAGTGTCGTTTTTCTGAACGCCGTTACTCAAAGGGTTAATATCACATCTGATTATCAAGAACTAGTCACAGCCGTTGAACTTTTGGAAATATGGCATACTAAATGGCAATTATCAGTTGCTACACATAAATGTAAGACTTTTTCTATTCCATCTAAAAACAAATTCGTTGTGTACTGATTGACAATACCACTCTAGAACATTGCTCAGAAGGTAATGGGAAAAGGGTGGGTAAAGAAAAGTACCGTGGGGGAGGTATTTTTTCGGGGCGGGAAAGAGGGGTGGCATACCTGGAAACAACTAGGGCTTACAGTTCAAGTTTATAAACAAAATAACCTAACGAAAAAAACTTTGGTTGCAGCAACATTAAAATAAAAGCCAGGTGGTCGATGGGTAGGTAGCTTTTTTTTTTGGCGGGGGTGCGGGTGGGGGGGGCTTATATGCCTTTGCCTTAAAAAATACTGTAAATGTCATCGCACAGTTCGTTTGCGCCATTATTTACCGTCCCCCCCCCCAACCCCATCATAACCAAAGAAGAGCTCCAAGCTCCGTCTTCCCTGCCAAAAAAGTATGCTGAGGTACAGCTGTAATTTGAAACTTCTGGAAATTAGGGTGGGGCATATCATGGACCATGGAAGGGGGGGGGGGTATTGAAGCTAATTTTTTTAGGAGGTAATAATGCTAATTTGTTTGCATTAAAAAACACTTGTCAGTGTCATCTTCATTGGGTCTATCGTGCAAGTACTCACCAAAATAAATCTCTCTCGCTCTCTCTCTATTAAGGGAAAAAACACCTTTTTTGCATAAAAAAAATTCTGCCTGTGTAAATATGAAGTTTATCTTGTGCCGTTATCTCTCCTCCAACTCCCCCCCCCCCCCCCCAAACCGAAGAGTCCTCCGTCAAAAAAAGTGGGCTAGGCGTTTAGAACTGACAAATTGAAACGTTTGAAAATGTGGAAGGGGCTAGTCGAAGAAATTTAGCGCAATGGAAAATTGTGGTGGGAGGAGGGGGTGGAAGACACCTCTTAGAAAAGAAAAATTGTCCTAACAAAAGTTTTGTTGCCATAACATTAAAACAAAAAAGCTCGGTAGAATAATTTTTTTTCACAAACAATATAGCAACTGTACAACGCTAAATTTAATAAAATACCTCCTATTTTTCAATTAGCAAGTCAACACTAAAAAAAAATCTAGCCAATTCTTCGTCCTTCTTCAATTTATTCTAAGAATTCAACTTCGACCACTTGACAGTCTCCTTCCATTCTAGATTTACAAGCGATAAATGGTTTCGTCGATCGCGTTCCACTTTGGCACGTTTCTTTCCCGATTCCGTGGCATGTACTACTTGTTCTTCTGTGTGTTTTTGTGACCTGTAAAAGCCACCAATGGTACACGTGATCTGGCGCTGACGAGTCACATGACTTCCCACAAGCTATGACAAACACTCTTACGTCACGGCTTCTTGCTGTTACGTCATCAGGTGTGCAACATCGAATCATGGGCTTATATCACACTACGTGATGATATGAGCTACATATGGTCGAACACAGTGCGCAGCTAGCCAATTACAAAAATATACCTTACGCTACCGATGGTGTGGCATTCCATATCGTAAATGCTACCTACTAATAAACGTATAACCAACGGGCCCATTACAGGCGCTACACACTTCACCATAAATTGACAGTATTGGATTTCTTTTCGTAATGCTTAAGGCGATGGGCTGAGAACATTATACAGATTCTAAATTAGCAGTAAGTTTGAAAAATCTGCTGCTAATGGAGCAGTAAATTCACAGGTTGTAAATTTGAACTGCCAATGATGATAAGTGTGCAGAAATAGACTGAATAAATTATCTGCTCCATAAGAGTCGAATTTGAATGAGCGATGTGCACTCCTTTAGTATGGGATGCAATGGCGACTGAAAAAAAAAACTAAATGTGGCAGCAAACGAAATCCTGTTAAAATAAATGCGACACGTAGCCTAGGCATACTTAAAAAACCTAAAACATGAAAAAGCCAGAACGTAAAAGGCAAAACGCTCTAATTAAGCCAAGTGAACATAGCACCAAATTTTTCAGAAGCGTTCAAAAAATTTGGAACAGACATTTAAATGCATATAAATGCAAATTTAAAATAAATTTCTATTCCTTTCGCCTACAATAGGCCCAAAGCCTGTTTCCAGTAACGTTAATAAAGTTTAGGCCGCAAAAAATTTATTAAGTGGTTCTCGGGAACGCTCCTAAAAAATTGACCTGAGCGAGCTGTGTTTTTTTTTTAAATGTTTTATTCGCGATTTGTCAGATGCAGGCGATGGCGTTTTTTATTTACCAAACAAAACTAAATCAGTAGCTTCCATTTTGTTGTGGAGTACAGTATATATGTTTTAATGTCATTTGATAAACGTCATTCTTTATTGTACCGGTATGCGCGGCGCATTTTGAGTCCTGCGAGTATTTTATGATCGGCTACGTCTTCCTGGAGGGGGAGGCTTTAATCGACGGCCGCCATTGTTTTTGTAACTATTTTGGATATCAACAAGGAACTCTGCTACCAAATACACATAATCGATTATTTGTGGTCTTTGAGCTGCTGTGGTCATCGGCTTCAAAAAACGATTGGTGAAAGTGCTGATGCGTGATTCTAATTTTTTTTTTTTAGACAATGTCATAGAAAACGTTTCATGCGCTAAGAAAAATCCCATGCGTGCGCTCCCAAAAACAACTTTATTAACTTTTAGCGGAAATCAGGCGAAATTCATCACCACTTGCGTCATCACCACAATAAAAATAATCAAGTTACACAATACAGTTTAACATTATATCTACATCATTAAAGATGTATGATGTGCGTGTACCTCTACTCCTCTGGAACCAAGGCACCGACAAAGATGGGAGTAGGGCCAAATGTAAGAAAATAAAATTGCGCTTCGGTTAGACCTATGTTTATCGCTGTTCCTTGAATTTATGACCCTCAAATATGCGAAAAACCCAGAAAATATAACTTCGACGTTTTTTTTTTTACCCTCATGATGTTTGTACATGACGTCATAATTTGTCACCATGCAAACCTCTTCGAACGAAGCGAGACGACGCCAACGGAACGAGGTAAGCGAGAGATGTAGCTAGTTTAAACATTGTAACAATAGAAATTTTATATTTCATTCAAACTATGTGATAATATTCTAGTATTAATTTTTTTTTCTGCCTCTATTACCTACATTTTATGTCAGACAATTATGGTTTTCTTGTGCCAATTGAAGTGCCAACCTGTGCCAACAAGTATGCAAGTTTGCTAAACATACATGCAATTAATGACAGCCCTGTACCCTCTTACTGGGAGCCTTTCACCAATTTATAGCAAGGATGAAGATATATCTATGCATCGTCTGAAAACCAGATTCTCTGAGGATAGGGCAGCCGAGCATTCGGCCTATGATAAGATACTCTTGATTACTGCAATGCTGATATCTCACCCTTTGATTAACTTATAAAAAAAGAGTGAATAATTATTCATTAAATATTCAGTTTACCAGCTAAACTCATTAACTTCATTCACCCATGACAACAAAGGAGGTAAACAGGTAGATAATTTATCGTTGTATACAACAAAAGAATGTTGGACTAAGAATTCAAACATAATTGCATGCCGCTACCCTGTTTTTTGTGTGATCAACCCCGCCTTTGTGTGAGGTCGCTACAGAAATGTGGGCGTACATTTAGAAATAAAAAATCAATTTGTCAGTTCCCACGAAAACAGAGTTACCTTTACCCGTGCTGCAATAGCTAAGACAAACACCATAGCACACAGATGTGTCGCGAGTATGCTGTCTCCATTCCAATGTTGGATATCTTTCTTGCTATGCCTTATAATTTTCCACGAAGCCATCTTCTTGACAGAAGGTACAATGGCAAAAGGCATCAATCACTTCAAGTTGTCTTATTCTGATGGCTACCCATCCTCAAAGATATTGAAGTCACTGGATTCAACCAAAGGATCGATGCAATGCATTATGGCTTGTAACTTAGATGATTTGTGCTGGGGAGCTGCCTATCATGAGTCTAAGGAGAAATGTCTTCTTTTTGGAAAAGATGGATTCAACGACAATACCCAACAGAATGGTCCAGGGTATAAATATTACGAAGCTAATGTAAGTATACTTGTGGAAATTTCCTGATCATCACGAAGGCATTGCAGTATTTTTTCAATGCACAAGGAATTTCAAATAAGTGAATACACAAATCCAACTTTGATAAATCTTGCGCATTTCATTTTCGGCGTTCAGCTTGCTTGGAGCAATGGAACAGTCAAAATTTTAGTCATTTGATCAGCTGTGACTATGAAATCTTGACATTGTCGAAGAAAGCAAAAATATCGATGTTCCCCAGTATTTATGCTAACCAAGAAGTGTCGGAATTATTTCAATCTTGCCGTAACATACAAAAAACAATACATGTTAAGGATTCCCGGCAAGCTTTGCATCTTGTGTTCCAACACTCATAAGAAACTATTGATTACTGCAACGCTGATATCTCCGCTCTTTGTTTGACTTATAATAAAGAGTAAATATTCTTCATAAATCAACACCCGTGGCCATAGCTGGAAATTATCATTCCCGGCTTCCCGACTTGACTGTCGGCGAAACTTTTTCTCTGTTCGGACTGTCCCCATCTGGAACGCTCTCCCAGCGGAAGTGATAGATGCCCCAAATTTAAATTCCTTTAAGCGACTACTCAAGTAACCCGACCTTGCTAAATTTCTTAAGTGTCCGATTGTGACGAACTGGTCATACTTTTTACCAAAGTTTTCAAGGACCAGCGTTAGACGCTCGCCACCCTTCTGACCTCCTACCACTCTTGTGGTGAATTGTATTATTATTATTAACTATTCAGTATACTAGCTAAACTCATTAACTACATTCACCCATGTCACCAAAGAGGGACAACGAGCACATAATTTGTCATTGTATGCAACAAAAGAATGCTGGCTAATATTTAAAACATAATTACATGTCAGCACCCTGTTTGTTTTTTAATAAACCCGCCTTTGTATGAGGTCGCTGTAGAAATGTGGGCGTACATATAGACATGAAAAATCAATTTGTCAATTCCCACACCACCAGAGTGACCTATATCTGTGCTGCTATTGCTAAGACAGACGCTAAGGCACACCGATATGTCGCGAGTATGCTGTATCCATTCCAATCTTGGATATTTTTTTTTCTATGCAATTTGGTGTCCGTTATAGGCTACGCTTCTCTCGTTTCGCTCGCTCGCTCCGCCAATTAAATTTGAGAGGAAACTATTAAAAGGCAGCGGAGAAATTAAGCATTGAAATTTCGGCTTCAACATGGGATACCGAGGCTCGGTAGCCTTTACTAATGAGCTAGAAGGGCCTACCAATGAGCTAAGTTAGTCCGCTAGTTTATTGTTTGAGCTACAATATTTACTTAAATATAAATATTTTAAGATTCAGGGGGGCCAGCTTCACGCTAGCCCCCAGTAACAAATGAGCTTGATACAATACTAATAGATCTGGAGGGGAGCTACGAATGAACTGAATGAGTCAGCAAGATTCAACTTGATATCTCTGTAACTTATTTTTATTTTAATTATTGCATTACACGTATATGTCAGGAGACGTCAAGAAGAATGAATTTACAAGTTCATGAAGCCATCTTCTTGGCAGAAGGTACAATGGCAAAAGGCATCAATCACTTCAGGTTGTCTTATTCTGATGGCTATCCATCCTCAAAGATATTGAAGACAGTGGATTCAACTAAAGGATCGATGCGATGTATTTTAGCTTGTAACCAAGAAGATTTGTGTTGGGGAGCTGCATATCATGAGTAGAAAGAGAAATGTCTTCTTTTTGGAAAAGATGGATTCAACGACAATACCCAACAGAATGGTCCAATGTAATGCAATAATTAATATAAAAATAAGTTAGAGAGATATCAAGTTGAATCTTGCTGACTCATTCAGTTCATTCGTAGCTCCCCTCCAGCTCAATTAGTATTGTATCAAGCTCATTTGTTACTGGGGGCTAGCGTGAAGCTGGCCCCCCTGAATCTTAAAATATTTATATTTAAGTAAATATTGTAGCTCAAACAATAAACTAGTGGACTTACTTAGCTCATTTGTAGGCCCTTCTAGCTCTTTAGTAAAGGCTACCAAGCCTCGGTATCTCATGTTAAAGCCGAAATTTCGATGGTTAATTTCTCCGCTGCTTGGCGGCCTTTCCCTGGTTGAATGATATCACTACTGTGAAAGGCCGACCCTTCTTGGAAACTTGATCAGCTGCTCTTTTACCAGTTTTGGTTTTGGGTGGATATCACAACTTTCATAGGCCTGTGAATACAAAGAATTCCTCTGTCTAATAGTGACCTCTACCTTTTTTGTCTGGAGTGTCTATAACTTTTCTAATTCATAATGCTTACGTTTGCTATTGCCCAATTAGCCGTTACACCAGCCAAATGGACATGGTTTGGCGTATTGTATGCCCATGTTTCACATGCTTAAGTTTATTTAATCCGATTTTTGATCGCACTGGCTAACAAACGCTGATTTTCGTTCGCTTCGCTCACTCAATCAGCGCATCCCCCTTCATTTGGCTCTCCCGAGGTAAACGTTAATCATTATGAACACATACTACAAACTCACGGAATGGTAAATGTTCATACAGTTCTAATATTCTGGTGGCAGACGAAGATTACTAAAACTAATCAACTCGTCAGCTGTTTAAAATTACTCGTCACTTACACTAGACTGCAAGAACAGTAAGTCTACATAAAATAAAATGTCCGCGTTACGTTATTGAGGACATTTTTTCTCCATAAAGAACACGTTCTCACTTGTGCTGACGATGTGCATTTTGTTTCCTAATCTTCTTTCCAGCAAAATTGTCCCTTTTATCGTGGTGGGGCAGATAATTCATTTTGGATTCGTGTACCGTAAAAAAAAAGACCAAACCTTTGCAATAAAAGATAAAGATATTCTGTCTCTTAGTGAACCACTTATTTGCAAAAACAGTGCATTCTGACAATATAAGTACTGAAACGATAAGCGTGCAACACTTAAGCATGTTATAATCTACTGTTGAATGACAACACACACAATGGTTACAACAATAATTTTGCACTTATGAGCCACTTCAGGGCTACGTGCTTCTAGCTGCAACCCCTATTTTAGAAAAAGGCACTTCCCCATATGACGCTTTACCTGTCTGCCGAAATTTAGATCTTGCAACTTTCCCTAATGAGCTGTAGACGTGTCGTTATACCCTATGAGAATTAACATGGGAGCCTGCGGACTAGTTACTAGGTACTAGTTACTAGTCACCAGTAACACAAATCAACGTTATTGAGGACACTTTTTCTCCATGAAGGACACGTTCCCACATTTTCGTGTTGACGTTTTCTTTGTTACTAGACCGAAGACACCTGATTCAAACGATTTGCAAAGATTTCTACCGCATGGGGAATTTACACCAGTATGCTGAAATCACGTATAAGTTGGTTTCAGTTAAAAGACACGGTCTGCTAGTGAGCCACCATCTGACAACAATAACACTCTAACAATTAGTCTCTGACAATTAAGCTCCAACAACAATAAAACGTCTACTTGGCGGCGACACACTAGCGTGAGTCGAGAACGATTTGCAAAGATTTCTACCGCATGGTGAATTTACACCAGTATGCTGAAATCACGAATAAGTTGGTTTCAGTTAAAAGACACGGCCTGCTAGTGAGCCGCCATCTGACAACAATAACACTCTAACAATTAGTCTCTGACAATTAAGCTCCAACAACAATAAAACGTCTACTTGGCGGCGACACACTAGCGTGAGTCTAGAAACACTAAGTATAAATTTGAAATAAAGGACTGTTCGCTTCGCCTACAATAGGCCCAAAGCCTGTTTCCTAGTATATAAGCTTTGTTAGACTTGGTGAACACGTGTACCAACCTTTATTAATTTCCAATTGGTCACTTTGGAGATCTGGACTTTAGCTGGAATTGTGAGTTTCATTTTTGGCTTGGACTTCTTCTTTGGACAAGTTTCTACAATGGTCTCTACACAGACTAAACCATTTAACCTAGAATCTGGTTCTTAGCTCATATGAAAGAGCTACTTCCGGAGATGTTCCCTTTATAGAAATAGAAATTTTAATTGGTTGAGCCATTTCGGCGTTACGGGGCCCTGAACTATCAGTTTTATTGTTTTACATTGTTTTAGACATTGTTATTAGGCAATAATGCCAATCAGCAAACGCCAGCCGCAATGGGTAGACAAGACCAAACAAATGCTAACAATGCTGTGAGTCAGAAATTCACCCGCACTTTGAGGAAAGGTGAAGAGAAGACGTTATCCTTATTACGAATTGGTTTATATAGTGGTTTGATGTCACCATGCCTTTTTAAAGCTAAACCGTTCGTTGCTCGTTTGGTTTGCCAGCCTGTAATAACACGAATAAAAGCCAAAGTCTCTGAAAGAGAGCTATAGAAAACTCAACTTACAAACGAAATTCAGTGCGTTGCTAGGATTACAGAAGACCAACTTGGTATGTCAAAGTACCACGAATTAGAAAACAAAAACGAGCTCGTTTGCTGTTTAAAGTAAGGTTTAACTGATCCGAAGTCAAAACAGCAAAGTAACACAAATAAACTTTCCTGTAAGGTTTCACATACCACAGTGTTCCTGTACTCTTTAGTCCACGTGAAACCTTACTACTGTATTTACATGTTTTAACGGTTTTTACTTTAAAACACGATAGGTCTGATCGGTTCATTCTACTTGGTAAACGACATCGTTGAAAAATCATAAAACCATACTTTTAGTGTGCTTAGTGCAGACCTACAAATTACGTAATTCAGGGTTCGTGCGACTCCTTGAAAACGTTGTTGAAAATAAAAATGAAATACCAGTTCTGAAGTCTTGAATATGAAATCTTGAAAAGTGGTGTATGTATCAATAGGATGAACGGAAAGTAGACAACTTGATTAGCATAATGTGAAATATTTAGCCCCGAAAATAGGCGATTGTGTAGCCTATGTTTTACACTAAATTATTCTTACAATAATTTTTAAAGCTGGGGTATAGTTTTATTTTTATTTATGTGTCTTATGGTTGAATACAGCAGTAAGGTTTCACGTGGACTAAAGAGTACAGGAACACTGCAGTATGTGAAACCTAACAGGAAAGTTTATTTGTGTTACTTTGCTGTTTTGACCTCGGATCAGTTAAACCTTACTTTAAACATCAAACGAGCTCGTTCTTATTTTCTAATTTGTTTTTAGATTATCCCCACGAAAGTGAGAGCCAACTTCACATACGCTGCTAGCTAGGTTGTGAAATCCTGTCAGATGTTTAGACGAAAAAAAAAAGTCAAGGCACGCACCAAAGTTGAAACACTCAATATTCTTCAATCACGTTTTCCAACATTTTTACTCATCATTTATTGTTAAACGCGTGTTTGATGATTGCCATCCTCCTTCGGCAAACAAGGAAGTGAGAACTGGCGCCACCGTACAACAACGAGAAATTTCACATAGTTTTCGGGGGAAAAAATATTCAGACTCCTTTGATAATTCAGCAATTTTCATTTGATGGGCAGTTAATACAAAAAGAGAATTATTATAAAACAAACAGGCTTAGTTTAGTATAAAGGGTAAAGGTACGATTTTTATCATTGTTGCAGAAGAGTAATCATCTATTAAAGACGCCTCAGTTACCTTAAGTGCTTACCTTTTATCATTGTTGGCACCTACCTTTGTTGTCCATTGCTGTTGCTACTTCACCGTCGTAATTCCATGGATGCATGGCTACGTTTTATGCGGCCAGCTCTTTAACATTTATAATTAACTGTCAATAAATTCCCAGTCATCATGTCGTTCCCTACTTCTTCACCTGCATTCAACAATTCACGACCTCATTACATCAGGGGTCTCCAGAATACAGCCCGGGGGTCAGGTGTTGACCGCGAAGCACTTTTGTTCAGCCCGTGCTTTATTTTCACTAAATGCGATTTTTTCACTAGTTTATCCTTTTAAAGGTATATTTTCCTTTCCGCTGAGTGATGCCAAGGTTACTTTTTCGAAACTAGTTAGATCTCGACTACGTTTAGATATGGTTGATGAGCATACTTCGCATTGGAGTGTCCACTTTTAAATCTCAGCATCAATAAACTGCTAAGTGACCATTTTAAGCCCACATTTCCAGCAACGGTGCCTGGGGATGGAGGATTTAGTGAGGAGTAAACTGTAACTTTGGGGAGGGAGGTCGAAAAATATTGTTGTCTTAATTTTCAAAAACACGACATAACCAGTGTTTGGTTTTGGGGAAGGTCACTCCTCACTACATCTAGGAGGGGGGGGGGTGGATGGGCACAGTTGGAACCTACTAGGACCAGACGAGGAAAAATACGGCCCGTGAAAGATAAACAACTGGGCTGTATGGCCCTCAGTTTAAAAAGTTTGATGTCCCCTGCACTGCATCATCCTTGTTTAACGTACCTTTTCTTTCTTTGGTTTCAGTCTGCTGCTGAATTGAAAGGTATGTTTGGTGAACTGAAAGATGCAATCAACACTTGAACTGGTTATTCTATAGTTTTATGCTAATTATTTGTTTATTTTTTCCCAGAAACATTCTCTGCCGATCAGAGTGGTGTAATGGATTCTCAGTCAGCCGATCTCTCAATAGATGGAGCCACGTGTTCTAAAGATTTACCAACTTTTACTCCCACATGTGCTTTGACTGATTGTAAGTTATCTAAAAGAAAACTCTATAGAATTTTGTTGAAAACGAACGTGAAAGTGGTACAAAATGATTAGGTCTTACTCCCTTTCATCCCCCCCCCCCATACACATAATTTGGTTCTTTCTCAGGTCAATGTCGTTGGTTTAAAGTCTTGTTCCAGAGTTAAAAACTGCTGTTACTGATTTAGACGGCTCTCCTTGGAATATTTTTTTTATTTATAAAATAATTTTAGCGGTATAAGAGCAGAAAACAATCAGATCTCAAAACAACAAGCTGAACGAAAAAATACGTATCAAACGTTGAAACCTAACGGACTTGTATAAAAAAAAAGCGGAAAAAGCATAATTACTACATTCTAATGGTTTAAGTGATCAATTACAAGGAAATAATAGTTTTCCAGCCCATTTCATTTACAAATGGTACGTGAAAAGAAATCCTACTACGTTCCCAACAACCTTATTTGCGTTCATTAGAGGACTAAGGCTTAAACTAGTAATGGTGTTTGCTCCCACAGTTAACATTTTTTTTTCGTATTGGTTTGTGCTCCTTGAATGATATTGAGTAGTTTCTATTTTTATCCTAAATTCAGTCTTACTTTTTTTGCTGTGCTTGCTACATACTGGCACTTTTATCGTTAATAGTGAAAATATTTTAATGTTTTCCAGTGTTTTGTCAAAGAATCATGGTCAGTCATCGCAGTAACAGTGAAAAAGCAAACCTATAATTTTTTAAGTAAAAAAACAATTATTACAATTAAAACTTTAAGACAGAAACTGAACTGTAATATTTGAAACTTATGCAGAGCCAGCCATTTATCACATTTAAAACATGTGAGCAGGCCGGTTACCATTTATCGGTTTAATTACACGAATTGGTTACTCTGGATTTACACCACGCTAACCTCTTAACCAGCAAAAAATACGCATCCGTGTCAAACTATAGCTAATTCCAAAATGTTCCTCTCTTTGTGGAAAATTTTATATTCAAGGAATGAAATAGTAGTAGTAACTGCTTCCTCAGATAGACAAATATAAACGTCGTTTATACTTTTTTCCCACAACAAAAAAAAACTTGAAGCTGCATCGCTAATTGTGGCTGTTTTTCCGATTTCAATTTTTTTCATCTTAAAATTGAGTATTAAAAAGGCTCGCTTGTAAGATCATTACAATATTCTTTTCTTTGTTATTCTTGCTAGAACTAGAAAAAAATAATAGATAATAGTATTAAAAAACGCATAGGTGTATAAAATACGGATGTTAGCCTTAAAAAAAACTTAAGGCTCTAAAGAAACAAATATTAGAACGCTGGAGATCCTTTTTTGGAACGCTGGAGATCCTTTTACACGTATTAGTGCGACGCTAATGTTTGACATGTGTTTCTGATCCTTTAGAGTCTTACGTTTTTAATACTAAAAAATAATAATAATAATTTATTTCGAGTAAAACACGAAGTTCGTAAAGAACTTGTTAGTCCAGGTAGGAATTATACGTATACACTAAAATAACAAATAAAACAATTAAAAAGTTTACTGTATTAAAGTAGTATATTAATAAATACTAATTGATAAAATAATGATTTATATACATTTAGAGCAAATTATAAATATTTCTCCAGATATGTCACATTAATTCCTCAACAGACACTGTAAAATTGACAGAATTGAAAATAGCGGGAGAATCGAGAAAATAATTATCTTCACAGTGCGAAAATTACATTTAATCAATATTTAATTTAACTTCCAAGTATTTATTTTTTAATCCTAGATTTCACGGTTTTTCTATTCTGAAGGTGTCGAAGATCGTCGTGTTATTTGTTAAAATGCAAGGGTATTTGGTATGATATTTTGTAATTTTGTAATTTTAATTTTTTTTTAAATTTTAGCTAGTTTATTCAGCAAAAATGCACAAAGTTTACGAAAAAACTTGTCTGTATACTGAATAGTGTAGTATTTGAAGAGATAAATTTATACACGTATAGTATCTTCGAAACATTATATGTTTGTAAACATTATTAGAATGCTTAAAACTTCTTGTTAAATTGTAAGATTAAAGCTATCAACAATAAAACTTTGTTTTCCTAAAAAATGTCTGTACTAAAAGTAAACAAAATAAAATAGCAAACCAAAATAAAAGCAAAAATTAAAAATATATGAAAATCTCTAAAAGTAAGGTTAAATATGCAGTAAAAAACCCTTATTACAAATGTAACAAACTACAAAGAGATAATAAATAAAGAACATCTGCTTAAAATTTAAAAACCAGTAAACACGCAACAGAGGAAATGAATAAGAATAATTCATTACAACTAGCTGTATCCACGGCGTAACATATACCGGTTAAGCCGGTTCTCGCATACCTCAGTGAAATACTTTACTGGGCAGCATGGAATGAAAATGTTGCCGACAGCTCCCCGTCCCCTCTCCCTACAAGGTCAGATTTCCTCCCGTGGCCCCCTCGGAAACCGCTTTTCCCTCCCGCACCTCCTTCCCCATTCCCCCAATTTGTGGTCTGTCTATCCCCTATCCATGCTCCTCCTCCCTTTGAACCAATGCTGTTTTGATTTCTTAAGGAAGTAAATGTCTTTTTTTATTTCGTGTGTTACTGATTGTTACAGGCCACAACCGAAAACATCGTCGGACTCTCGTTCCTTTTCTGTGCTACCGTGGCAAGAATGAACCCGCTCGTCCTCTTGCTGTTTGTTACAGGGCACATTCTTGAAACTATTCAACTCTGCTCTAATACCCACCATTACTGCGCATTATTGATGAAGCTATATTTCGTGTGTTACTGATTGTTAGAGACATTGTCGGCCACTCGCATTTTTTCATTATAGTGTATGATGATTTTGCTTAGTGCATCCTAAGCGTATCATACACGGCTATATATAAATGAATGAAGTCCTCTCTCCAGCATAACTAAAACTATTAATTTCTCCGTTTCCATTCAATATGGAAACGGACCAAACTTGGCCAGATAGTAGATAGCAACTTTTCCCAACTTAATACCAACTTTTATGCAATTCCGTGCAAAAGTAAAAGTAGGGAGCTACACGTAAATTTGAAAACTGTTCACTTGTTGTTATTGTATTCTTGTTCTGGTGTGACGCGGTTTCATAAAAAACTACTACACCTACCGAAAATCTAAAATTGATCTAAGCCAGAAATTTCCTTCGGCTTCATCCTCACAGAGACCACTTTTTCGATTGATCGAGCCATTCCGGAGTTACAGGACCCTGAGAGATCATTTTGATTGTTTTACATTGTTTTAACCATTGTAATTAGGGAACAATGCCACTCGGCAAACTCCAAATACATTCTTCGTGCACGTGTTATGTCTTTGCTAAAAAGTTGATTGTTGAAGGGCAAAATGACAGAATCCATTCCGGGTGACATAGGGCCTTAGGGCTTCGTCGGGCAGATGACCGGATGCGGTTAACGCTCGCTAAAATCCTTTGAACCCTTTTGACAGAATCCGTGTTTCAGCTCAACGCATACAGATTTAAACCAAACTAAGCTACGTTCAAGCCTAGAAGTTGGCAGCTAGAAACGATAGAATTGCGTATTTATTTCGCAGATGCAGGCTTTCAGAGCTGAGTTGAATTGTTTCAAAGTGGCCAGCACTTTGTAGCGCGACGCCATAGCCGTACAAGAGGTACACGGATTGCAAACAAAAACGTCGTCAAGTGTGTCGTAAACAACGAGGTTATATGATTGAATTTTCACTTGTTAAAATGTAAACGGAAAAAAATTGATAATTTTAAATCGAAATAGTTAAATGTACAATTGAGAAAATTGCATCTGTTTAAGTGCTCGCCCTATTCCATACTCGCCCCATGTACAGTAAGGAAAACAGGTCCATACAGTAGAGAGAGGCGTTTTTCCAGTCACTGATGGTCACGAGTGAATAGGTTAGGCCTTGGGATAATATAAGGCGGTGTCTCCCTCTGATTCTTGCGCTTGCAAACAAGCCTGCAGCAAGTTCGACAAGATTGTGTCGAAGTTGGACTCTCGATAAAGACAAGTACTTCAACCGCTCAGGGTATAACCAGCCTCAAAATATAGCCTATAGCCCGTAAAAGTTTAAGGCCATGTCAGGCTGTATTACAGTCGGAATTGGACGTATTAACAAACGAACTTTAACATATAGTTTTTAATTCCAGCTGCATTTTTAATTATGTTGGTAATAACAGCAATAGGAATGTTATTGATTATTTTTGGAACGCAGTATTTTTTTACATATCGTTGGTTCGTACTTGTTGGTTCGTAATGCTTCATTTAGTTCGCCACAACACATGCTTTTACAGTTATCAGCGTATAATTACTCAATAGTCCCAATACGCAAATATAGTCCTAACGACATTATACATGCGTAGCAACATACTCTCTAGTCTAAAGGGGGAAAATAGTCCTCCATCCATATCCATCCCTCTGTTATTTGGTTCGGACGGACAGCAATGTTGCCAGTAAGACTCAATCAAGTGTATCCATAGCTGCGTTCCCTAGTTTGATATTGTCACTATGAACGTCGTGTAAATATGAATTGAGGTGAAGTAAATGTTTTCACATAAGTTAGTTGGGTACTATTGAGCATTAGCCTACAAGTTCAACAATGTAAATAAAATGCTTGGCTTTTCACTATGTCACGCCCTTGCTATTTCAAACTAATAAGTATACGTAGCATTAAAGGAAGACTGAATAATTCTTTCATCACCCTAGACATTTCGGATTCGAAGAAGCCATGGCTAGAACTGAATCTCCAGGAACCATTTATTATAGGCGGCATTACTATTTTTGGACCGGACAAAGGTAAAACTTATGTCTTCTGTAATGTTTTTCATATTTATTCTGTATAAACTGCTGTAGTTTCTTGTAATTCCCGAGTAGGTCTAAATTGCTCTATTTTCAGCTACTTCATGGTAATGCTTATGTATTAGTTGTTGAAATGAGTCAATTACGACAGAAAAATTCGTCAGCTAGAATTAATCTGAAAGGGAAGATCAAGGAATATCGTACCATAACGAAATAATCGTTACCGCTTGCTTAAACTATATTGCTCTGGTGTTTTAAAGAGACGATACATTCCTATGTTGTCAGACAGCGGGGAGATGTTCATTAAAGAGTCTAGGGGTTGAAGTCAATCGCTGAGGTCCCGGGTTCAATGGCGGGGTTTTAAGGCCGCAGTAGAAGTCCAAGAGAAAAAAAGGAGGGGGCGGAGTTTAAGTTAAACCTAAAATTCCCAAATACAATCAAAAGACACTATTCCGCACCTGTTTCAAAATACACTGCAACATGCCATAAACGAAATCAGTCAGGGAAAGTTATTTTAGCTGCACAGTTTAATGAAAACAAAGGGTGAGGTTTACAATAGTATGGGGTTCTGGTTTACAAGCACTGAATAGGTCAAGCTCTATGCTGCGTTTATCCTTTTAGACGTACGTTAAACAATAACATTGCAATGGAACAGTAGTGGTTTTAATCGAAAAATTTGAGCTTCTCGTGACGGAACGTATAAACCAAAGGGGGTTGGGGGAACGTTACGATACGGAGCCGAATTTGGTTTACGCATGAATTATCACCACTACGTGCTGGAGGCACGTCACAGACGTCACGTTACGGAAAATCTGATATGGGGATTTAACTCCGGTCCTCACGTAACGTAAAACAAGTTACCCTAAGTTGACTCTGCTAACATCACGTAAGGGGTTAAGGGTCATTGGGCATGAGTATAAAACTTCTGACAACGGATTAATTGAATTTTGTTAAACCAATTGTCGAATCTTCGACCTAATCCTTATTCTTGGTTTTTGATGACTAAGATCAACTTAAGGTCACTAGGCCAATCTACTCTACTAAAACGGGTGAGAGAGAAAATCGAAAGCAAAGCCCTTTTTATTCTTTATTTTTATGTTTATAAATTTCAAAAGCAGTGCACCACCATCACGCTGCTTAAATAAATCAGCTAGCTGCTGATTTTGATAAACCCGCTGGTTGCAAACACCGACTGGCAAAGGTGATTTGCAAGAAATGCTGGTAGGTTTGAGTATTAAGCTGCAAGCTTTGAAAACGTGTGCTTTATCCCATCCTGGTTTTTTTCCATTGTTTGGGAAATGGTTGAGTTAATCTAGTCGTTTCCACCTAAAGTACATTTTTATGGTCGTACGGTAAAAATAATTACACTGACTGTTGGAATTTACTGGGATTACTATACCTGCATCACTTCACCTGAGCCAAGCTGAGTAGTTCCGTTAGTTTTAAATAAATTAACGTATACTTGTGAAGGGGTAAAAGTGGTAATTTATGTATTTTATTCAATCACACATTGATAAAATAACTCAAACAGTTAAACAATTAAGTCTGCAACATTAATTTAATGAAGGTTATTTGTTTGTTAATTCCAATCTGGGAGCTGACAGTAACGCAATGCTTGATTTCGATCGTTAAGTGTAATTACCATGCAAATTCAGGGACAAAGTCTAGGGTTTTTTAAATTCCAATGCACAAACGGCGGAGAACAAATGCAAGTAATTTCTTTGGGAAAACCAACAGAATGATACTGCATCAAATGATTTCTCAAATCTGATCTTCAAGAGCAGCATGCTCCCAATTAAACTAAAGCCTTCTTTAAGAACTGTTAGTACAGTATAGGTGTCCTTACCTTGAACGAACTTCAAATTAAGTAGCATTACCCAAACTGGGTAGAAGAAACAACTATTTTTCTTGCTGCATAAATGTTAGAAGCAGGCTGCACATAAGCCAAGACATGGATGTGTCAAGCTATAGTCATTCTAAGATTAGACACCAAAAAATAAATAATTATGTCTGTTCACAATTGAGCAAATTGTCTTTCTAAATGTTATATTTGATTTCAGCTCCTCTCCACGATTTGGAAATCCGTGTTGGCAATTCTAGCGTTCAGTCTACTCGACCCCACGAACAAATTTCCGTTAACCAAGTTTGTGCATTTATTAAGAAACATCCATCAAACAGCGAGAGGCAAGTTTCGTGTGAGGAATTAGCCATCGGACAGTATATCAGCATTCAGATCATTAACGATTGTACGGACAAAGAACACTGTGGACAACTTGAAGGCAATATCCTTGGAATTTGTGAAGTTCGAATCAACTGGTTTGTTAGTGAGTATTTCAGATTTGTTGTGTGTGTAATGTTCAAGACAATGATTAAAACAAGTGTCTTTGCCTTTAAGGCAGTACAATTTGAGGTCCACATTAGGGGATTCAGGACTAATCGGTGGAACCCTTAAGGAGTGGCCGGAACTTTTTATTAAGTAAGGTATTTTACAATAACAATAATGAAATAACTTTCTTTGCTCAGTTTAAACGAGGAAGTAAACTTGGGAGGAACGGGGTGGACCTTTAACAGCACGTCAATATTTTCAAAAATAAACATAAGCAAAGTGGAATTACCAAATGCACGTCAACGTTTAAAAAGAAATTTCTAGACTCGTGAAGGGGAAGAAATGAGAATTAAAAAAGATAGGCGTACTGGAATAAGGGAGAATGGGGGCAATGAGGGGGCAATGAGTGCGCCCAAAAATCACACCTGTTTCGTATTTTTTTTTGCAGAAGATATTTAACAACCGATGACGAAACAATGTCATAAGAGAGCGAGTTCCAAACTGACACCACTCTCAGTCCAAAAAATTATATCCTGCAGTTCAGGTTGTACTGTACCTGGGATATTCGAGCTTTAGGTGATTTCTCCAGGTTCGCGTCTCAGTGCTAAAATCAAAGAGCGTTAAATCGACCAGAGTAAATGGTGAATAATTTCGAAAGTAAGGATGAGATTCGCCTTCAGAAATCTACATTCGAGGGCGTCGTGTTTGAGTATTTTCAGCCGTTCGCAATAAGATTTCGTACCTAATTTAATCCAGGAAAGTTCTTTGTGTATCTCCTCTGTACCCCTTCAATGTCTTTTAAACGTCTTGGTGACCAAATCTGGCTTGCATACTCCAGAACGGAGAGACCATATAGACTTAAGTCCAAAGTTTGGATTTTGTTACGACCTCCAGGCTTAGTCTGAAGACCAGCTTTAAAATCGACAGCTTTTTTTTCTAAAGGAAAAACTACGGCGTTTTGAAGTTCAGAGAGGTAGTTGTCAAGTTTTTTACCATTCGGATATGGAGTTAGTACAAAGTTGGAGTCTAACGCAGTCGTCATTAGTGATTATTGGTGAGTGTTTTTCAAGTCGTCGGCAAATTTTTCTTGAGAAACCATGGAACTGGGAAAGTCATTAAAAAAAAGACAAATGGCAATGGTCCCAGAACCGACCCTTGGGGAACACCACTAATGACTGGTGATGAATTGGAAAGAACAAGGTCAACAATTGTTTGCTGGGTACGACCAAAAATAAGGCTTTAGTCCATTGAATTTAAGGTTTCCTTCAAACCTAAATTCTTTAAGGTTTGAAAATTTCTTAAACCATGGTTTCTCA